>JAYDZE010553420.1:0-13307 GCA_034509125.1 Monilaria moniliformis | reverse complement strand
ACAAGCACTAGAAACTAGCGGCAGAAAATAAACAACTGAAATGCACTCTAACTAAGGATCGGCTAAGGCTAAGGAATCGAAAAGCAAGCTAACTAAAAAAGCGATAAAATGGTATATGGGTGGAGGCGTCACTCTTCAACCACGACAACATTCTTCAGCTTCAAGAGGTGCCTTTTATAGAGCCTGGTGAGGGGAGCAAAAATCTGCTGCGTCGCACCCTCACTATCCTTATGATGAGGCTCTGTCCTTGGATGTCTTCGTGTCTTTTCTTGTGCATTTGCATTGCCCGTCTGGGCTAGTTGTTGCTGTTTTCTTCGCCACTTGGTCTCTTGTGCTTCTTTCTTATACCACCACTTCGCCCAGATTGCCAGTGCTGTTGCCCCACAAACTTCACCAAAAGCGGCACTTTTCACATGAAAATCAGACGAATTAGACCAGTAACAAAGGTCGTTATTTGGTCCGATCAGCATGCAACGGCGTTCTCGAAGCACATCAATGCGGATGCCCTAACTTCCTTTCTTGATGAATTATTTTTGCTTCGACACAAAAAATTTCTTTTTAAGTGGCCAAAACAAAATTAATTTCTTAATTTTTCTCATTCCAATTTCGAACCATTTGAATTACTACTCGAATTATCCAATGTATATCTAGACCTACCACCAATAGTACAAGTAATGAAACAACCCCAAATGCTCTTTCAATCTTGGTTTTGGTGTGGTCTTCACACTAAGAAAATATTATCTAAAATATTTAATTTTATCTCGTAACTTTAATTTTCAATATAAACACTAAATTGTATTTATTCCAATTTATAACTAAGAATCATATGATATCAGATAATTTAATATTTATCATGTGTAATTAACATACTTTACTAATTTCAGTATTATTTTCATAATAAAATTTGTTTAGATATCATAATGCCAAACAACTATCACAATGATATTTATATAATTAAGCCAAATAATTAATAATATTACTTTAAATAATATATCGCAACGAATTCGACGCACGTGAATAATGATGTTGCACTATTCTGCCCATTTTTGGTGCATCAGTTGAGTGATTTGGTGCAAAAACAATTCCAAATGTGGTGTTTTGGGTTACCCAATGAAGATGCCTAATTGAATGCAAATATTTATACCCTGACAGAAAACAAGAACTCAATGTCAACAAATACAGATACACCATCTGAACTGAAAGAAGAATTTTTTTTTTGCTTTTCCAGCAGTCACAAACAACCATAATTATGTCAAAGTCCCATGTAATGTAATAATGAACAAAGAGGACAAAAATAAAAAATAAAAAATAAAAATGCAAGTTTCGCAACCTACATAGCATGCACGAGTACAATCGTGTAATACGATAAAACACAGGTAATTCAAGTCACTAAAACATGCCAAATTCACTCCTCACTCCTCACACCTCATCAAATGCATTGTCATTATAACCTTGCTCCTAAACGCCGAAGTGGAGTGCTCGTGAAAGACAGCTCTTGCCATGGCGGGGGGAAATTGAGGCACTAGCGTCTATGAATCAGGGGCCCTGCGAGCATAGCCCAACACCATCACAAAATCCTTGGCTGATGAGCCGATTGTGGCTTTCACTCTGTCCGTACTAGTTGTTTGAAGCCACAGATCAACCAGATTGTTCAGCGTTAGCGTGGGGATGACGGTCTGCCCCATGCACTTGATGTCAACCTGGAGTTTGATCGCCAGATAATATCACAGAAACTGATAGGAGCTGTAAACTCTATTTTTTGCAATCTAAATGGTTGCGTGTGCATGTGTGTGCGCGCGAGCTACTGAAGCTGCTCAAACTCGAATGCTAAGTCAGAGGTATAGAGTTCCATGCACATGTTTATATCAAAGAAACAAGAAGCTAGACTCCCGCAGAAGTGAATGTTAATTGACTACAGAAATGAGGTTACCTCAACATCATTTGTAAGATCTAACTTCCTCTTGAGGTACTTTTGAATGAATGAAACTGGTATACTTCCATCCCTGTAAAAAACGCAGTAAACAAAAATAAGATTCAGTTATTTGAGACCTAATCCAGTATAGAAACAATATTGTGAACTATGTATTATGCAAGTCTAACACCAGTGATCCATTCTACCTCACTATTGAGTTTTGCCAGAAAAATAAATTTTACTAATTTAAAATTATAAAATCTTCCTCACATAAAGTAAATTTTCAGAAGAAACAACAATAACATAAAAATAAAGACGGGAAAATTGTAAATTAAAGCCCTAGAAATTCAGCAGGCATCATCAATCAAACGTATCTTAAATTCACTGGAGAAAATTGAAGTCCAGAGTCCCCCAAATTATTTCAACTGTAATTCTCTTCAGACTTGAGTAGCAATTCCAGAAGGACCAATAACTATCAAATGTGATGCACCAGTCATTCAATCAGCAGGTTTTCCATTGAACCAGGCATAAAATCACCACTGACATATAGGATGACTGGCCAAAGAGGGTTTACAGAAAAACACGAGGATGAATGGCCAAAGAGGGTGCACAGAAAAGCACGAGGATGAAAGGCCAAGCATAGAGGGCGCACAAAATAGCACGAGGAAATTAGAGATTTGGTTTCAACATGGATATTGAATAGAATATGCAATCAGCTGATATTTCATGAATTGTGAGGTAAAGGCAACTTGATTAGCCACCATCCTACTATAAACCACAGGAAAGTATACAAGGAATGTATCTCAGCTCAAAGTTTCAACCTTCACTTTTTGCACATAGCTAATTCATCATGAGTTGAAGTATTTATTTTGTATGATGTTACTGTTTACAAGCACAGTCCAAAACTGCTGGTATCCCCATGCTTAAGATGTAACTAAAAAATATGATATGTTGATTTAGCAAAGTTGGATATAAGCTAATAACCCAACAGTTTTGAATCAAAACTAACTAACGTCAATACATGCATCATGTGCATCTACACATTCATAGAAATATCACTCATACCATCAATCAGGCCAACAGGAAATGCTGGAATCAAGTTAGGCCATTACCATCCCCAGTTAGATAACGTTTTTCATGCATTTAGAGAGAGTGAGAGAGAGAGAGAGGAGATTAAGTTAATTGTAGAAATCAACTTAATTAGAGAAAAATTACTGGACAAAGCAATTATCTAAGTGGATCCAAGCAAAAAAAAAAATCAAGGCAAATTCTCAAGGTACTTGATGCAAGCTCCATAAGAATTCATCAATGAAAACCTATAGTTCTGTTAAGCAAATTCTTTCACATCTAGGCTTAAAAAAGCAGATTAAAACAGTTAAAAGACTGCATTGCTGCTGACATTTGCTAAGATTGTTTCAGATAGACTACATATGGTGTCAAAGCAGATTCATGAGATAAAGGGTCAAATTTTGCAGTAACACAGCAATATACATGCACGAATTTCACTAGTTTCCAAAATGGTCAACCATGATAACTAAAACAAGATTGACAGAAACTTAACAC
Organism: Monilaria moniliformis; assembly: GCA_034509125.1. Taxonomy (NCBI): domain Eukaryota; kingdom Viridiplantae; phylum Streptophyta; class Magnoliopsida; order Caryophyllales; family Aizoaceae; genus Monilaria; species Monilaria moniliformis. The sequence continues at coordinate 9,832 of JAYDZE010553420.1, read as the reverse complement.
TAACCAGATGGACATGTCAAGAGATTTACAATGGCTTCAACTTTGTAAAAGAAAGAAATATCATAATTAATTGATCAGAACAATTAAAACAATGCTAATTACTAGGCACTATATTATTAAACTGGCACAGGAACATGACAGTGCTAATCACAATAACATAGAATGTCAAAAGAAAAAAAATAATATTCAAGCACTGCTCTTCTTATTATCCATGAATGACATTTCTTAAATTTCTCCTTCCTCAATTTATGATGTCATAAGACACAAAATGAGCCTCTTATTGGTTTTGCCAAAGTAGAAACATTACATTCAATAGCCAGAACAGCAAAACATTGTAAGAACTTACTTTATTCTCAAGTAACTTGCTGAAATTTGAGGCAAGGGCAATGCATCTCCATCCCTGAAAAGTTATTTTATAAATCAGATGCATCAGCAAATAAGTTTTCTCATTCAGAAGATCCAATCCTCATAAAGCTCGACATAAGGTGCTTACAGTTCGTTGGAGGCAACTAAGGAAAACCAAATGGGACAGTTTCTTCTGTCGAATTTAGCACCGGCAGCATCAAGCACAACCTGAGGTGGAACCCTGAAATTCCCAAAATTTTGCACTTTCTGCCGGACTCTGCGTAGCTTCTTAGGCCTCTCAATTTCCGGAGGGGTATGGTCACTACAATTTTTCTCTTCTTTAACTTTGGATTTCTTCCTCTGTTCTTTAGTTTTGGTTTTTCTGAGAAGACACTCCTTCTCATAAGGATTCTGCTCTTCAGATTTGACATGAGAATTTTGTGTGTTGAACTTAGAGGATTTGCTTCGATTTGCAGCTTCGACCAAGCAAGTTAAAGGCTTCCACAGATCAAATTTTCCTTCCCATTGCTCGGAACAATTCTCTCTTTCTTTATCAGGACTGTGATTAGATGGCTCACCAGCAGAGGAGTTCTGCAGCAATAGCAGAACGCGTGCAAATTGGTACATGGAACGTACAAAGGAGTTGATGTCTGATGTTCACAATCTTCTAAACTACACATACCTGTCTGTTATTGTGAGTAGATTTGTTCAGAATCTCTTGTGAGCTAGAGCTTTCAGGTTGGTCCTCAACAGAATTCACAACAGGCTTTTCTATGGTAAAACTGGATCCCCTTGATGCTTTTCTAGCAACGGATTTTGATCTTCTGCCAGTCATGCCAACCTGTGTTGATACTCTTGGGGTACTGACCACCAATGATGAAAGAGATCTTTCCTTCCGCTTAGCAGGCAATGCAACAGGCATCACTACCTCAGGGGGCTTAACTTTTATCCTCTTATGTGGAAATATTTTTGCCCGCACGTCTTGCAAATTATGATCAGGCCTGATCAGGAATGTTACCAAGATATTAGTAAAATGATGAGAAGATCCTTCTAATTTGCCTCCAAATCCAGAGATATCCATGAATTACTAGCTAGGAACACATAGCACCAATAGAAGAGAGTAAAACATAAGAGTTAAGTTTGAAAACATTGTATCCTTATTTGTAGCTAAGTTGGAAAACAGAAGTCACGATATCAAGTAAATCAAAACAATATAGTAGAACTGACCTCAACTTCTCCAATGGTACACATCCCAAGTCAATATTGCATATTGGACAACATTCCATTTCCTCATCTGAAAGCTTCTTGTATATGCATTTCCTGCAAACTATATAGCATCATAGAAATAGAATATCAGGTGATGCAACAAATATTTAAACAAAGATGTATAAGCACACAAAACAAATTACCGGAAATTTCAGGGACAAGAAAAGCAATGCATCATCAAATTGACCAATTATGCACGGATGTCATCAAAAAATGAGTACTCTTGGCATAAAATGTAGCAAATTTACATTTCCTGAATAATCATACGATTGGCCGCATGTTGTTGGACAAGTAACAAACCAAAATGGTTACTGTCAGATTCTAATCAGTCGTTCAAAGGTTACTGATTACCTTTATAGTCGTAAACAACAATGAAGTGCCTGAACTGCACAGGCACGCACTGTTAATTGGTCCATTCATGTTTATAGACTTTGGTGAGTAATTTTTGACACTTGTCATTAGCTTTTGAATCTTAATTAGCATGTGGTTAAGCATATCTTTCAATTTTGAATCAAAAGTTCTCAAATCACCATCACTTTCATGAATAAACCATGAGAATAAAGGACAATAATCCAATATCCTTTCATTCAATTCACCAGCATTCACATTGCACATATCACCACTAAACACACAACAATTTCTTACGCGTGGAACAACAAATTCAGTATACAAAAGACAAATTCCCACAAACAGAAGCTCGTAAAACCAAAAATCACAAGCAAACCACAAACGCATCTAAATACCCAGATCAATAACACGCTATCCACACGACGAAAACCCAGATTCCCACCGAAAAACCCAGGTCAAAAAGGGCAGACTCGGAACTCGAAATCGAAATCGAAATTCCAACAACCTTCAACGATTTACGACTAAATCAGAAATCGAAGACAATCGGATAAAAGAAGACGAGAAGCAGCGGCAGCTCACAAGTGTGGAGGCATTCGATAATTGTGGTGGCGTCACGGAAGAGCTTGTGGCAGAGAGGGCATGTCATGCATGGCGCGAGCGCCTCCCTCCTTACCTCAACCACCTGGTGCGACATCGTGTTATCCAATTCACTCAATTCGACGGAAGAACACCACCGCGCTCGAACGCACGTTACCTTATGCGGTGCATGTTATGCCCCCAAGCGCATAGGACGCCGGATTTACGTCCGTTTCCTTTCTCTCTCTACGGCGCCTGCATTAAACCCATTACCAAAACCACACAATTATCAACAAAAAACCATGAGCTTCGGAAAACAAGAGACATGGAGTGTGAGTGAGGCAAGGAATAACCCACAGATTTGATATGAATTGTTGCTAACAGAAACCTGCAAATCGAGGACTGATTTGGGAAGAGGTGATTTGGGGGAAACGGGAACGTGGGCTCAAGGCTGGAGAGGTGCCGCCTTGTGGGTGTGTGTGAGTGCGTGTTCTGTGGGTGCGGGGGAGGAGTCGAAATCGAGAGAGAGAGAGAGAGCGAGAGGAGAGAGAGGGGGGAGGGCTTGGTTGTTGCAATCAGCATGAACCAAAATATAAAGACTTTTTAATGTGTACCATTATAAGGGAAATTTAAAATTTAAAAATGTAAGTCGTAACAAATGCAGCCTCTTGACATTGAATTAAGTCGAGCATTACTTTATACACTATTAAGACATTATTGTACATTGTATCGCACCAATTTTTGAAAATCTGGGCATCTATTATTTTCCTTTCCATGCATATGTTCATATTTAATATTTGTATTTATGATCCTTATAAGAATGAAATTTATGGTTGAACAAAATTTATAAATTTTTCATATATGCCGTGATAAAGATAGAAAAACCAAAAGTAATTATTTTGACTCTTAAATCTGGAGCCTAGTAGAAAGCTAAAACGCTGCAAATAGTCAACTTTGTGCACATTATCCGGACCTGTTTCTTTGTTAAAAATTTCACTGCTTTCATATTTTTGTCCGAAGCAATAATTAAGTTATGCACCGAGCAGCACATCCACTTGGTAAATGATTTGGTAAATAATTGTTTTCCACATGTAAGACCTCACCCGTTTTTCATACTTACTATTTGTGTTTATACTGAGTATTATAAAATTTCAATTTTGACACATAAGCAGACATCACTGAGAATTATTTGGAGTATTTTTTAATTTCGCTATAAATCCTAGGCGTATATAGTTTTGCTCCATCGCCCTATAAAATACTAGGGCTCTTATACTTCTTCTTTTCCCTAGCTATTTTGTGAAACGATGAGTTGATTTATTTGTTTGAAGATTTTCGGAAATAATATTTTAATCTTTCTATTAAATATATTTGAGTTTTGAATATATGTTTAAGAGATGGAGTTCAAATGCGGTAAAAAAGAATTTGAGATATTGGAGTAACTACTTTTCATGTTTTCTGGCCTGACCATAATATTATATATGAAACTATTGATAAGAATATGGGAAAAATTCAAAGCCGTGAATATATGATATTCTAATTATTATATTGAAGGAAGGAACAAAACAAATAAAACATAAATTACAATGAAAATAATAAAAGAAAACTAACGAACTAAAGTTGAGTCGAGGACAACTCTCTTTTCTGAAGACAAATTACGCCACGATTGGTGCTCTTAGATTGACGTATTGTCCCCAAAGATAAAACAACTTCCTTCTAACGTGCATAAACACCTCAAACCTACTAGGCACCGGCGAACTTGACGGAGTTCCGAGAATCAAGCAAATAATGCTCCTAAAAATGTTGCTAAGTGTGGAAAACGTGAAAGTGTGTTGTGTTACTTTCTCTCAAAATCTCAGAACCTATATATAGGCCTAAGGGGATATTGGAAGGTCTCACCATCAAGTCACATCAAAACCCGATGGCGATTACGGCCAAACGAAAGGCTAAAGGCCTAAGCCATGTGAAAAGCCAAAAGATTGGCCCCACATGTCCAACAATCTCCTACATTAGACCTAGAAGCTCATACCAACTTACTCAACGAACCTCCACATGAGAAATGCAAATGTATGCATGCACACACTTAACTCAATTTTCAAGAAATAATATTTCATTTGTAACGGTAGCTTGGGGCTTTGAACCTTCCATAGTCATACTATCGAACATACCGGCTTTAAAGCGGTCCACACTTCTCACTTACATAGGTGATTCTTTCTCGAGTATCCTGCCATAATCCACCTCATTGAGGATTCAAAAAATCGTTAAAAGTCAAAGACTTAACCACTTATCACGTGCAAGTTGCAACATTCAATGATTTCTAATGAATGAGTGAAGATTAAAATCTTCCGAGCGTTACAGTTAGATTAATATAGCTTCGTTTTGCCATTGAACTATGCTCATGTGATCTTCAACCGTGTGGATGGGTCACCATTATTCTCATCTTTTAGATGTGGTTTTCAACCTTATTCATTCTACCAACTTAATCATTTGATCACGACGTGATCTTTTGTTTAACGGATCTGTTTAGTTATCAATTGACCTTACGTAGTCAACTGAGATAACACCACTCGTGATCATCGATAGATATGTCAAGACTTTCATTATATAAGCAACTATGTGCTTTCCCTATAGCCGCTTGGCTATCACAGTGTATCCCTACTGTGAACACTGACTTTTTTTTCCAACATGGAATTTCTTCTAGGAAGTTTCTAAGCCATTCAGTTTCTTTCCATGCTTTACCCAAAGCGATAAACTCAGATTTCACGGTGGGTTAGGCTATTCACGTCTATTTCGTTGACTTCCACGAGACAACATCATCCCTATAGTGAATACATACTCACTCGTCCAAAACGAGTCTCTCGGATCAGTGATCCAATTTGTGTCATAGTACCCTTCAATTACTTGGGGATATCGCGTGTAATGCAACCAAAAGTTATCAAGTATACTTCAAATATCTCAAAACTCTACGCAAAGCTTTCAAATATTCCTTACTTGGATTACTCGTAAACCAGCTCAACTTAAGCTCAATCAACAACATATTAAGCTCTAATGGGATCTTAGTTACTCCTATATTTTCATGCTAACTTTCTGGCAATATTGCATTGTCAAACCTTACACATCATTGTATAGGCGCTTGTTTCAACCCGAGAGCCTCAAATATTTGGGATATGCAGCATATTCTTAAATCTTGTAAAAGAATAATTTTTTAATGATATACTTAGAAATTTTATTAATGGGGTATTGCTTGCATAGCTTATATTTTATGTGCAAATAATCATCTTTAATTAGTAGCATCAATTATACGCTGCATGATGTAGACCAGATTGATTTGATGCTAGTCAATATATTAATTATGATGTTTTCCAATTGGTGTTCAAATTCGCATGTTATGATTGGCGTTTTAATTCCCGACTAAAATCTTATATAAACATTTGTACGGTACAATATATTCTAATATATATGATATTTATGTTGATCTCTGCAGTTTTAAAATGAGATGAAACACGGTCCACAATACCAATCATGAATATCTTTGGATTATGTTTTAATCGAACTAAACTGTTCTTAGGTTAAGTGTCTAACAATCTAAGGGTATGAGTGTGAGTATCTGGGTACTTAGAGTTAGTATGAAGATGAAAATTGATTTATTAAAGTTGCTATACATGAATACATATTATAACATTACCTTAGCAATTGTCATCTCTATTAATATTTAATGGAAGAGAGTTTTTTTTTTTTAAAAAAAAAATAGCATATGAGATATGTTGGTTTATAATTGGTGTGCCTGAGTTTCTTCATTTGGACACTTTTATCTTTCTGATAAAAATATACAATTGTATGTTAATCAATGTTTTAACAAACATAATAAAATAAGGATTGATACAATGATTATATATTATAAATACTCTCATATCCCTTTTTTAAGTTTATTAACTCATATCTTGATTACTTTCCTTATAAAGGGAAGGAATGTCACTAAACCACAATGCTTGTAATTTATGAAATCTCTATCAATTAATTTTTAATAGAGAGAGAAAGACAATAAATTCGGTCTTTATAGTTGAAGCAATTAATAAACATATATATTGGCTGGCTGGAAGCGTACATAATGATGAGAGCACATAGTTTGGATATGATAGACGGAATAATTATCTTGGTATGCGTAATGAAAGGGGCGACGCACACTATAACTATATACGGGTTTTTAGTGCATAAATTACAATTTAACTTGTAAAGTACTGTTTTTTCCCAAAAATATCTTAAATAATAGATAATTATAATTATATGCTCTAAACAATTACAAATACATAAAAGGTCAATTTTTGGCTTGTAAATAGTTATAGACAGATTGATTTATGTTGAATCAATTAAACCGCATTTGATTTATTATGTGGTGGTGAAGTACGTAAAGCTAAATGGCATTTAAGGTTGGTGTGAAATATTAAAATTGCAGTTGAAATAATTTAAAAATGAGGTGAAGCCCACGCCTGCCTTAGTCAAAGCTTCATATAAATATTTCAAAATAGGGTACTCTGCAAAAACCAGGGAATTTGCATAAAGATAAAACAACGACTTCTTCTTCCTTGTCGAAATAACCAAACCTAACCCTCATTTTGTACCTCAAAATGGGTACATTTTGTTATAAAAGTTTTCCTTCAAAGAAAAAGTGAAACAAGATAATACAATGAACAAAGTAAATATAAACTAAGCTAGCAAAATTATGTAGAGGAGTAAATATTTAAAAATCAACTATCAGTATGTCCTAGTTATTAATTGTTCATTTCTTTAATATGCCTTTAATTAATATTCACATATAAAAATAAATAAACATTTTTAGGGTAAAAAATGAAAACATTTTATAGGTTAAAAAAATTAATATAATACAAGTTACATTAAATTAACTCACATATGTAACCAAAATAAATTTATTTTAGTTCAATAACAAAATTTGAATTATTATTTTGCACTCTACAAATTGCGCCCATAAACTAGCAAACAATTGTGGACAAAATTGTTAACATGGTGATTCAAGATCAAAGTGAAGAAAAGAAGGTCGCTCATGACCGTGTAGAGACAGTGCGTATGCATGGCCATATCAGTCAATGCAAGGTGGAGAAAAGCATGACACCTCACGTCTTGAATCCCAACTGGAACAATGCGATTGTATGTACAGCATGAATGCCCCTGAACAAGAAGAGACAAAGACAACACATGCCAAACTTAAATGCTGGAGATGTATATTTTACTTTGAGTTAAAGTAGTTTTGTTTTGTAATGAATAGTCAACCTATGTCTTTTGGGTTTAGGTTCTAGGTCATTCCATAGATCTCTATATATGAAAACTCATTGCATATTGAGCCTCGAGCATAATGGATATGAAAATGATGTTTCAAGTTTAAACAATGCTATTTTGATTGTTTCTTTATCATAGTATCAAAGCCGTTATTGAATCTTTCTCTCATTTTCCTTTATCTTTCTTTTAGCCTTTTAAACATGGATGAACCAGCTGCATCCAGTGCTACAGCACAAGCTATTACCTTATCTCAAATATCTCATATCTCTATTCTACCACAAAATCACTCCATTTCTATCAAACTTAGTGAAACTAACTTTCTCATTTGGAAACAACATATATTGGCTAAAGTTCGAAGATATGGTCTTAAACATTTTCTTACTGGAGATCAACTTATACCTCCTCAATTTATTCCATCGCAATATGGAACTCAGATGGAGCTTAATCCAGCCTTTTCCACTTGACACCATCAAGATCAACTCCTGTCAGCTTGGCTCTAATCCTCCGTTTCTGAGAGCACCATGATACTTGTGGTGGGATTAAGCTGAAGCAATGAAATATGGAGAGCACTAGGGACCAGTTTTGCCAGCCAATCAAAGGCAAAAATAATGCAGTATAAACTCTAGTTACAAACCATGAAGAAAGACTCTTCTTCAGTCAGAGATTACTTGAACAAAATCAAAATATGCTATGACTTGTTGGGGTTAGTTAGTTGCAGAGTCCTTGAAGAGGACCAAATTCTTCATATTCTAGCTGGTCTTGGAACTGATTATGACTCAATGATGGTCACCTTAACCTCGAAAGGTGATGTGTGAACTGTGTAGGAAGGGAGTGCTTTACTATTAAGTTTTGAATCTAGGCTTAAATCTTCAAAAGTCTCAGCCATCAACTCAGATGGATCTCAACCTTCAGCAAACATGATGACTATAGCTCAAAATAAAGATGGATAACATAATAACAAAGAAGAATATCAGTATCTTATAGATGGAGGAAGAGGTTCGAGTTTCAGAGATAGTAGAGGATGAAGATGAGGAAGATTCTCAAGCAATAAAATTATCTGCCAAGTTTGCCAGAAGCATGGGCACTCTGCTGATCGTTGTTGGCGTCGCTTTGAGCAAAACTTTGCTCATTCTACCCCCAAATAAAGTAGCAACAACAACAATCTTACTCCTATCAACAAACATCTCTCTTCTCAAATCGAGCAGCAAATATGTTGCAGTCCAGAGCCTATCCTAGTCACCATGCTCCTTCTTCAAACTCCCCTTCTAAGTATTGTTTTGATAGTGCTTCCTCCACTTCGTGGTACCCAGATTCAGGCGCTACAAACCATGTCTCAAATGATTTGTCAAACCTTAACACCAGCACTTAGTACCATGGAGATGAGTCACTTCAACTTGGTAATGGTCACATTGTGAATATTTCCCATATTGATCAGTCCCTTGTCAGATCTTTTCCACACTCAAATTCTAGAACTCTTCGAATAATCTGTTGCATGTCCATCATATTTCAAAGAACCTCCTTAGTGTCTCGTAGTTTGCAAAGGATAATGGTGTTTATTTTGAATTTCGTCCATTCTTTTGTTTTGTGAAGGATCAAGCAACCAAGGATATCATTCTCAAGTGCACCCTTGATAAAGTCCACTATCATTTCCTCATTCACAAGTCCCCAACAACTTATCCCAATCTCCACGTGGACCAGTTTTTCAGCTTTCCAACAAGAACAACAACAGCTTTCATACAGTTTGTTTAGCTAGTTAAGGTTGTATTTCCCCTTCTACATTTTATTCGATTTGTGGCATAAAAGACTTGATCATTGTAGTTTTGATTCTGTAGAAAAGGCTCTCCACGATAGGGATGCCCAGCTTTTTTGGAACCGGCAGTTCGAACCGGAACCGGAACCGGAACCGGGGGTTCCGGTTTTGGAACCGGAATCGGCGAAAACGGTTAAACCGGAACCGTGAATTCGGTTCCGGCGGTTCGGTTACGGTTCCGAAATTTTGGAACCGGAA
>JAYDZE010553409.1:0-13307 GCA_034509125.1 Monilaria moniliformis | reverse complement strand
GGGTCGTTCTATAGACAGTATTTTAATATACGATCATTAAACGTATTATGTTGGACCATAATTGTATGTTCCAACACCTTCAACTATGTCTCCAACCCTCCTTACGGCGTCACATTCTTCCACCACCCCACCAATAGATACTCCGACGGCCGCATCGTCCTCGACTTTGTGGCCGAAGCCCTATCCTTGCCCTTCGTGCCACCCTACCACAACCTTCAGGCCGACTGGTCCCACGGCGTCAACTTTGCCGTGGGTGGCGCCACCGCGATTAGGCATGGCTTCTTCTTGAAGAACAACATCACATTCAACCTCGTACGTCAATCCCTCCAAACTCAACTTGTTTGGTTCAACAAGATCTTGGAAAGTGATGGGTGCAAGGATTACCATACTACCCCTAGAGAGTGCAAGGCAGCTCTAGGTGATGCGTTGATTTGGGTGGGTGAGATTGGAGCCAATGATTATATCAGTATCCTTGGATCTTCTATCTCTAGGAAAACTATTCAACTTCCTGCCATAAAAAGCGTCACTGGCTTCTTACAGGTGAAAATGGTTAAAATTTTAATTCTTAAAGTTCAATCTCCCCGAGATATATAATTCTTAAACTATTCAACTTCTTGCCATAATCAAGATATATAATTTGTAAAGGTTCAATTTTTACTAATAAATGTTAACTAGCGTTCATTACGTATAGGACAAAATATTGGATCACAAAGTCAAAAACCACCACCACTCTTCTTTCACTAGATCGGCAAATCTATATACTATTACAGATCAATAATATGCAACTACAACAATTTCAATTATTTCTATACTTTTATACACATTGTTTTTTTCTTTTTCAAGGCACTAATCAACAAAGGAGCAAAGTACATAGTGGTGCAAGGACTTCCACCAACCGGCTGCATTATTGTAATTGGTATTAAGAGAGGAAGACATTGGCAGCAAACTATTCTTCATTGATTAACCCTAATCGAGATTACATCTTTTGCTTTTATAAGATTACATAGGCTAAGTATGGAAAGAGATAAATACAAAAAGATACAAATATTTGATATGATTTGATATCCTATCTTTGACTTTATTTCTTTATTTGACAGGTATGTCTACAGCTTGATCAGTAGTTGAATTAGTAGGCCTAGTAGGCATGGTCACAGACTTGGAATCCTTTAAATCATCTTTAATGAGGACGTTTATTGTTTAAGGCAAGCATCGGTAAAGAGGACCAAAGGTAGGCCGCCACAAAAACAGGTACCGGCATCGAGATGGTCATGAATTTCCAATTGGGGTAGTTGGTGGAATGTTGGTGCCTTATGAAAATTTGAGAAGAGATGTGGCGTAGCCGGCTCAGATGACTGGGTACCGATGTTTGCGGACTGGTATTTTTGCCCGGGGGGTAGACAGGGTGTGGCGACTAGAGTATAAGAGATACTGCAGATTTGAGAATAAAGATAAGTTTTGATTAGATACCAAAACCTCTGATGATTGCCATGCTACTGAAATATAGCGATGTTCATATGTTAGGGAGCATGTTTTTACGTGTTTAGATTTCAGCATAAGGTTTCAGTAGTAACAAAGCATATACTGATGATAGCATATGAAGAAAGTACCGAAGCCCGCCCATACTGAAGAAATATGGAGTATCGATATTGAAGGATCGCGGACTGAAGAAACACGGAGCTTGACTTCTTCCCTAATTTGGATCTGCTGAAGAAACATAGAGTCAAAATACATTTAGGGGCCATTTGGTATGGCTGTTAAGGGTAGATAGTTTATTTATCCTATCTTATTTGTGTGTTTGGTATTGCAGATATGTTATCGGGTTGGCCCGTGTTTGGATCTTCGACCCGCAGAAAATCATGTTATTTCCTATTCCAGCAGGTTTTGCTATCACACCAAAGTGGTGCGATATGCTATCCAGTAACCCAAGATAGGGTTTTCTTTCCTTTCTTACCCTCTCTCTCAAACTCACCCGGCGGCTTTTCTTTCTGAAACTACAGTCCCACACTCTCTCTCTCAGGATCTGGATCCATTTTCGGCGATGATTGTGGGTTTCGCGATGATTCGCGGGTTAGTCTTAGCGATAGGGTTCGCTGCGGTAGTGGTTGATTTCCATGGCACCATAGCCGCCGTGCAGCGTCTCTTCCGATTCTGGCATGTCCGTTTAGATTGATTTTGATTTTGCTCCTCTTTTGGTTTCGATTTTTCTCTTGTGGTTCGGATGTGGTGTGTGGTGGTAGCGGTGTCAGCGGCGAGCCATCCATCCAGATTTGGGGCCGTCGTGACTGCATGTCGGAATGGGTGATTGGTTTGGGGCTGTGATGATTTTGTTCAAATCTTAGCCTATTTTTCTCCAATTTCGATTTCGAGTTCGCTCTATTTGAGTCTGTAACTAGATCTGCTTTTTGCTGCAATTTTTTGTTTGGATTTGTCCCTGTTTTCAGTTCGATTTTGCTCTTGTTTAGGCTGCATTTTTTTGGATTTTCCTCTGTTTTCTGGGTTCGGATTTAGCTTATTTCTGTTTTGGTTTTTGGGGGCCGCCGGAAACTGACCTTCGTGCATGATTTTCGGCCACTAGTTTGGCCGCCGAATTTTTCTCGCCGGAGGACAGTGATGAAGAAGTGAAATGGCCGATCATTAATTAGTAATGATGATAATAATTAACTAATCTTTCATAATTAATCATCTAAATCAATCAATTCTCAATTTTGTTTAATAATTACTCCTCAATTTATCGTAATCCTTATTTATAAATCAAGTAATTCTCAATTTAGCTTAAGATTAATTCGAGAAAATATTAATTAATTCAGTAGACATTGATTAATTTATTTAGTTAATCTTGTTATTAATTAATAAATTAATAATTTACTTTGATAAGTTAAGAGTTAAATACTTATTCATTATTAAAGTTAAATATACATTCGTAATTTGAAAAAGGTAAAAAAGTCATTTTACATTTTATCTATATTTTTATCTGAATTTTTATCATGCATACCAAACAACACTACTAAATCCTTGTCTCAATCTCTATCTTCATTTTTATCTTAAATACTAGCTACCAAACGACCCCTTATATGTTTGACTTCGAGTGTCAAATAAGTACGATGATGCAAAGCTACAGTGGTATGACGTTTTAGGCCCCAAAAGCAACGTGTCATAGTTCAAACAAGGTTAATTCAAGCAACAAATCAGAGCGATTTGATTGGTACTTTTTCCAACAATACTATTCAAGATCTCTCATTCAAATATCCGATTAATCCTAACCTTTAAAGGTTACCGAAATGTTGCACAATCAAATCTACAAACATTCAATCTCTCAAGAAAAAACCCAAGAACACAACATATTCGATGAAGGCAATTCTCAAAGTGTTAAGGTATTCCTCCAAGATTAATATCTATTATACCTAATTTGTGTTCTGATTTTAAGAGAAATATTTCCAAGAAAGTTGTAAAATTTCTTCTTATACCCCTAGCGTAAAAATTATGGTTCTATCACTAGAAAAAAGATGTGGAAAAGAAAATAAAGAATATTTTCTCTTATCTAATATTCTGTTATAGTTGACATATAATGTAAATGTATCTTTCAATAATAATTTGATATGTCATGTAGCACTTATTATAATCACATGTGTTAATATTATTACTGTATAATACATCGTGAAAGAGTTTGTTAATTTTTGTATTATTAAACTATAACGTCAAATCTTGATGGGTTAGACTAATTAACTAAATATATCAAAAGGTAATGCAGCTTTGGAGAAGCACAACACTCCAGAAAAAGCACCCATATGAAAAAAATACTGAAATACCATATATCGGACTTATCGTAGTGGAAAACCATCGAAAATACGAAATTTTGATGCGGCATGATATCGTACCAAAAGGTTACGATACAGTAACAATATGAATTTATGTATATCGCGGTATACCACGGTATGTACTACTATTGATATATATCGATAATATGGTATATACCAAATTTTCAAACCATACTGAATATATATATATATATATATATATATATAGAGAGAGAGAGAGAGAGAGAGAGGTGTGATCATATCCGAACCATTTTTTATTGTATAACTAAGAACTAATCTAGAGCATCCATTTTTAGATCTGACGCTTGATTTGTATGCCACGTGTCACATGGAAATATATTAAAAAACGAAAAGGATACAATTGTAATTTTGGCAAAGCAGCGATTTATATGAAATCCTATATTATAGGTAACGAATTTTAATTATGATAACAGCCGTAAATCTTGTGTCTTTGTATATAATTTTAATGATATCTGTTGAGACGTTTAATGATTATTGATTGCAGAACTAATGATACTCCAGATCATTTATCGCAATTGCTATTTTCGGTTATTAAAAAATCAAAAATTATGGAAAGAGATTTGATTTTCAATATTTTCGTTATATAATGGAAACAACCGTAATTTATGGGATGCGATTTTATTTCAAATCTTCCGTTTTTATGGTAAGTGGCATTTTGACTATGAGTTTCGAGTTTAATGATAATAAACATCAATTTTTAATTATTCAATAATTTAATTTTAAATTATAATGACGTATACATCATATACTAATGCTACGTATCAAAAGCGATAATGATACATATCAGAAGCGATAATGATACATTATTATTTAAATTATAATGATGTATACATCATGTACTAATGATACGTATCAAAAGCAAATGGTATATTAGACGGTAGATAATGATACGAGTGCAGATTATTTAGAGAGAGAAGCAAAAATGGAGGGTGAACAAAACATCTTCAATCATTGATTTCTGCAGTAATTTGAATTGAACTGCAAAAATTGAATCTTTGATCAGAATAATTGGCGGTGGATTTGTGGAAAGATTACGTTTATAATGATTTCCTACTTTCACGACAACTTCCAAAAATAAAATCATGCTCATTTGATTAGATTCCCATCATACCTTTAACGATATGTACAACAACGATTAATGATACATAATATCCGCAAATCATAGACATCTAAATTCAAATCCTAGGGTCTAGATTAGTTCTTAGTTAAGCATTAAGAAGATGTTCTCACTTTAACTCACCCCTATATATATAGGGATGCATTAGGGTCAAACTTAATACCTTATGCATAACTAAGACATTATATCAACCCTTAGATTAGATAATGGATGGCTGTGATTTCCTAAACACGCTTATCATCATATCAATACTGTAAAATCATTAAAGGGATATAATCGACCAAATAAAAAATACACGTCCCTATTATTATGGAAGTTGGCGAGAATTGAGGAACTTTAACTACATAAATATTAATCAATATTTAATGTTGATTTTAATGAATATCGACTCAGTTTATTTTTATATTCAAACCGTCAATATTTATCATTAAATCATACAAATCTTTACGTTTTCTCATTCTATTCATCTTCTTCATAATATCTAATATTATTATTTAATATGAAATTAAAATATATGATGATTATCATTGATCTATATTATGAGTATCATTATTCTTCGTGATGATTAGCATTGTTCTAGTTGGCTGGATTTTGTATCAAAAGATTTTACCAGATTCTCATTAGCATATATAATGATTATCATTAGTATATATGATGATTTTAATTAGTATATTTAATGCTTTTTACGTAGTTATATATAATCACGTCTGAAAAAAATTAACTATAAAACCATCGCCGCATGAGTTATGGAAATAAAAAATTACTATGTAAAATCAAATCTATCAAAAAGATAATAATATCCCACATTTCATGCACATAAATCTTTATCCTGAAAACACTAATTACCAAAACTTTCAATATTTATCTTTTATATCATACAAATTTTTACGTTTTCTCACTCTATTCATCTTCTTCTTAATATTTAATATTTAATATAATATTAAAGCATATGATGATTATCATTGATCTATGTTATGAGTATCATTATTCTTCGTAATGATTAATATTGTTCTAGCTAGTTGGATTTTGTATCCAAATATTTTACCAGATTTTCATTAGTATATATAATGATTATCATAAGTATATATGATGATTATCATTAGGATATATAATAATTCCTAAATACTTCTATATAATCACGTCTGCAAAAGAAAAAGAACTATAAAACCATCGCGGCATGAGTTATGGAAATAAAAATTACTATGTATAATCAAATCTATCAACAAGATAATAATATCCCATGTTTCATGCAAATATATCCCACGTTTCATGCAAATATATCTTTCTCCTAAAAACATGCTAATTACCAAAACTGAAATAATAATCAATGGACGTTAATGTCCTTTGACGTTTTAATTCTTTTAAATAATATTACACGTGGCAATTTACTAAACCGTTAGATTTAACAATCCTATGGTCCATTTTAGTCTTAGTTATGCATTAACATAGAGTTCGGATATGAATGCAACTCTATATATAAATTTAGATATATATAAAAAATTATTTGTATCTAAAATCAAATATATAGTATATATATTAGATTACAAAACTACCCTTAAACATAAAATAAATGGAAATGTAATAGATATAATTATAATTTGTGAGAAAACGCATATTCATAATAACAGATAACAGCATATAAAAGAAGATATATGATGCAGCCAACATCAACTTCATCTACGAGCAACAACACAACGATGGAGAAATTCCGTTAATTGCTTTGGTCGAACACATGATCGAATTAACACAAATTCTCATACCTTGACTATAACTGCATCAGCAGGAGGAATGAACTCAAATATATCGGTACCAACAAATCTCAGATTCTGAGATCCTTCAAGCCCAGCAACTACAGCCCAAGAGCAATGGATATTGATATCCAAATCCGGGATAAGGAAGTGCTGGAGCACAAACAAAGTCTCAGATTAGGAGCAACAAGTTATCATTCCAAGGAGACAGAATTATATCTCGACCGTTTGAAAAAAATCTTTCTCAGGCCCATGAGAAGAAAATGATTCAAGAAGCACCACCTCGAATTCTAAAATTAATCCCAAAGTTGAAGTACCTAGAATGATGGAAAGGTGTGATCACCAGATTCATACAACGGAAAAGGAGAATCATTTTTCTTGCATTGTGTTGTACTACTTAAAGAATTCAGAGAATAAACTATATATATTTTGGAACTCTGGATATTGGAGGCTTTGAGTTCGAAATCGAAGGCAAATTCTGACGAGTATCAGGTCCTAATTTTAGGACGGGATTTTCTCGACGAATATCCATCATAGCTGAGGAAAGAAGAAGAAATGGAGATCACAATGGGTTGGAAGAAATTGCTAATCAAATGACGAGTCAATTCTCAATATATCTCTATTGGGGTGTCATACAATAAATAACATGCATAATATTTTGCCGCTTATATTGATTTTGGTGCTGGAATATGTATAGCATAGAAAGTAGTTTTACCAACTGAAATTGAGGAAGATCTACATCAAATTGCTGAGACTTTTCAAAAAATATTTTGCTCTTGTCTAAACGAGTAAAACAAACTGCAAATGCTTATTGGAATAGCAAGACAGACACCTTGGTACAAAGTTAAGGCTCCACCTATATATTTCCATGATACAGGTGCATATATTCAGCTGAGAAATAATTTTCTACAGATTTTCAAGTACACACAGGATAATGAAAGCTGGAGATCGGTATTCAAGACGGCTTGTGATCACAAAATCATTATCCAAAGATTGAAAGGGGCATTTAACCTACAAATTCCACTCAGTTTTCGCAACAAGTGTGGTAATGATGATGGAAAACCTCATCAACCCAAAATGCAAGATCAACAGCGGTTCAATGAGGCAATCCTAGTATGCAGGATTGGAGAACTTGCAGAAGATCTGGGCAATGAGAAAGTCCAAATCCTCAAAGCATCCTTAATATCTCAACAAGATATTAGGGAAGAGACGAAGGTCTCCTTAGCAATGTCCAAAGAAAGATCAAGCGTTGCTACAATGAAAATCTTTGGCATGGTGGGACAAGAATCAACTAAAAGCCATTTTGAAGTTGAGTAAGAGTTCGTGAGGTCTATACCAATCCTTATGAACCTATGAGATCTACAAGATATGAGGAAAATAATCAAGTAGCACCTTAATTTAAAGATGATCGAGGCAGAAGACTCGGCATACAGCAGCCCTGGATTTTTGGTAAGAAATCATGGTGACATCAAACGAGATAAACCCGGATTTGTGATTAATTATAAATGAATTAATGATATTCTGGAGTTTGATGGATATTTTATCCCAGGTAGAGATCACCTCAGTAATTGCATTAGAAATGTTAAGGTTTCTCTGAGTTTAATTGCAAGTGAGGATTTTATCAAAACTGCGTGGAGGAAGAGATTAAGAAGTTCGCAACTCTTACCATACTACAGGGACACTATGTTTAAATATCATGCCAATGAGATTAGCTAATGCTCCGAAAAGTAGGCAGTTATTGCTACTTGAAAATAGAATTTTTGGGTATTGTGATTGACGAGACAGACAGGGATAATTTTACAGGACCACATTGTTCAGGAGGTCCATAATTTCTCAGAAGATTTGGAGGAAAAGAAATAGCTTAAAGTTTCGTTAGTAGTTAATTATGTAGGAATGTTTATCAATGATCTTGAAAAACAAAGAAAGACCTTTAGCCATTGGTTAAAGAAAGATGCTCCATTCATTTGGAAGGATGAACATCGAAATGCGATGAGACAGCTAAAGGACATATGTAAAACTCTCCCAAAATTGTCTATTCCACAAGACGAAGATGATCGGGTCCTATACACAGATGCGACTAATTACAAGTGGGCCGGCAGTAGTGCTTATAAAAATCACTCCACATGATGAAGAACTGTGCAGATGTTGCAATGGGTTATCACTGCAGAATAAGCTATGTGATGGCACATAAATGAAAAGGAATTCTATGCTGTTAGAAAAGCCTTTAAAATTGGCCATTATTTTATTGTTAAAGCAATGTATTCTGAAAGTTGATAATATTAACGTTAAACCTTTCCTATAAAACAAGATTGAATCTAAGCCTGAAAAATCTAGACTGCTTAGATGGAAAATTGAATATCAAAATTATGTTTATGATATATTTGTTCTGAAATCTGTAAGAATGGACTTGCTGATTTCATAACGAGAGATGGAACCGAGTGAAATCAATTCCATCGTAACTAGGCAGAGAGAACTCCGTCAGAATGTAGAGTTACTTCAAAGGAACTCGGAAGAATGTGTTTATCATGCTCAACAAGCAGGAAGGATACAAACCATCGACATTAAATAGTGTCTGGTGGAATACAAGCTCGGATGATGGAGATGTTTAATCTCCATGTTGCCATTCAAGGGTTTCTTCTTCTCGATCTTAGAGAACCTCTAACAAAAGAAGGCATTACGATATCGGGTGGATTATTTGTAGCAGGGGACTCAAGTACCCCAGTACAAGTCTTGAGACCATGGCCATCAAGCCGGAAGCTTAAGAAAAAAAGAGCCAAGGAGTCACTTCCTGAAGCATCATGTCAACCCTCGACCTCTGCGGGAAAAAGAGAACAGATCAGACTTAGACTGGGTAAATCTAAGACTGATACTGATGTCATGAAATATCTCCTATTTGACAAGTATACTGGACCAGGTAAGTGAAGCCTAATTCAAGAAGATGTCTCAATCCGAGCCATTGTTGTGTTGATTTACGGGGATATATCCTCGAATGTGGATGACTATTGGCGCCAATCCACAAGATGTACAGAAATTGTATGAATTTGGGGCGTTAGCCTCAGTCAATAGACTCAATACTATATCTCAAGCCTTCACTGAGATCAACGGTCTACCAAAATGGATCCAAGAGATGGTTTGTGACCGCATGGTCGACGAACGAGTCCCTTAAAAATGAGATGTTCTAGAGTTGTATTTCTTTTAGTGCAGCCTCTGAACCAGCGAGTAAAGGGAACCATGAAGCCTTCCATTTTATCAAGCTTCGAAGGCCCGATGTTCAAGCCTTGAACTGCATCAATATTGTACCGAAAAGCCAGTCCTCAATCGTCGCCACTTTCACGGAAGACCAAATCTCTACAAAGCGAGCATGGGGATTATGGGTTTATCTCACTAAGATGGACAAAGTCAGGTCCAAATTCAAGTTCTTTCAGAGCTTGAATATGGATTCTTACTTGTTGAACACCATGACAGGAACAACTACAAATTTATGCAGAGAATTTTTCCAAGACAAAAGTGCTATGCTATGGAAAAACAAGATCGCGGGGAGTAAAGAAACTCGCCGCAAGTTTTGCAATATGGCTCATTTTGGCCATTAGGCAGACCACATCTACGTAGAATATCTAAATCAGAAGGAACCGGAGTTTGGAAAGGGTTTCCTGCCTCAACCAGATAAAAAGAAATTCTGGTCCAATGAATATGAGGAACATGGGATTCCTCGTGGACGAGTACCCCTGGCACCACCAAAAAATAAGATGCCTGACAAGAAAACGACATGGCTTGTTAAAAATACAGGACGATACCTAATAAAAGAAGACGACAAAAATGGGTGCAACTAAGGAGATCCATTATCAACAACAACAATGGTTTAAATAATTCAGTCAACGCCCCCTACCAGCATTATTAGCTAACAAAACATGGTGAAAAGAGGGCCCGACTACATGTGAAGGCTCCAAAAGTAAATTGTTACCTACCAAACATGGGGGACATCCTTCACAATCAAGATACTGGCCATGAGAAGGAATCTGAGGCTAATAATTCAAGAAAGGGGGTCAAACCTCTATAAAAACAAGCGCTTGGAAAAGAGAGAGGCATCAGAAAGAAAGAAAAAAAATCTGAGGGTTCAGTAAATTCCCCGTCGAAAACTTCTTTGTTTTCTCTCCAAAAATAAACCTTTGTAAAAAAATTCAAGCTTGTTTAAGTTATAGTTTTATGTACGTAGATATGGCTACCATAGGTAGCTTAACAAGTTGGTATCTTCCCAGTGGTGGATATACTTATGTATTAACTATTTCTTAATTCCTCAATAAATGTTTAGTCTTTCGCCCAACTATCCCTTATTTCTTTTAATTTCTTTCTATACCAACAAAATACTCTATGCCTCGGGTTGAAAACGAACAAGGACTGTTGTTGTATATTTGTTGAGAAGTCTTTATCAGAACCACCTAATGCGTTTGAGTTGATTGAATTTATTCGTAAAATCCGATAGACATATATCATCAACAAATTTTAGTGTTGGGATTTGTTGAAGGAGTTCATGCAAAGAGGTAACCATTTGTTGCAACGGTGTGGTTGGAGAAAGTCCGTAAAACACCAATGATCCGATAAATAAGACCAGGTAGTACTTCGGTCAAAAAGAATGAGTTGATTTTGGTTTGATTTTAAGTTTTATATGAAAGCAAATTTGGCCTGACTATAGTATTTATATAGGAAAAACTCTAAAATGGAAAAAACAATAATTAAAATTGGCATTAGAAAATAAAAAAGGTGGAGGAAATGTCCAGATTAGGAAAATGGGTATAGGTATAGTATATAGATGACATTGGAAAAGTAGGTAGTATTATCTTGGCCCTAAGTAAAATTAATATCTAGTAAGTGTTTGATTTTAATGATAAAGCATGATTGATAAATATAAATCAATTTAATTCAATGTTTGGATCGTATGATATGTTTCGTGATAAATAATTCGACTCACATTCTAATCATCTAATTTTATTAATTTAAAATTAAATTAACTATTTAATCATCTCTCAATTTTATAAATCTTATTAATCTTTATCTATTGTATGTACCAAACCAAATATACGTCCCCAGTGAAAAGTGACTAAGGATTGACTGCCCTCATATGAGAAATCGATGAATTCGGATTAATATTAATCATGAATCATGGAAATTTTACCCATGAATCATATGCCTATGTATGTTCTTAACTTTTTTCTTTCCAAAAGGAATCGCGTACAGTGTTTGTCTTTTAAGTCAATCGGCAAACACTAATCTTTATAAGTTAATTGTTTGCGACTATGAAAATTTATTATAATGGAAATTCTATAAATTATTAATTTATTAATTTAATCCATAATTTTATGCTTGGATTTTCAATTGTAACCGACACGCGATCATTTCGTATTACAGGTACTATGTCTTTTGGGTAATTTATCTAATGTTTTCAAAATTATGTGGCTTATAATCCATATCCTAACATAAACAAACTAATTACACGCACATATATATACACATATGTACAAACATTAATCGATTTATATATATATAAATCTAAAAGTTAAATAAACATTATTAACTAACAGAGTGACTGAAAATACACTTGATAGATTATCATAAGAATTTAGGGCATGTCTCGTATAAAAATACTAGATGAAACGTCATTCCAAACACGACGATAAACGGAACACAATTAAGGAAACACTTCAATCACAGACCTTAATCCTAAGGGAGTGATGTTATATTTTTGGAAGCCAGAAGCATAGAAGAGGTTGGCCCATTCTTTCTCAGATCTTTCTTTCCCTGTAACCAGAGCCATCATCATAGCATCAAAAAGGAGCTTAGTTTCAGTTGCTTCATCTTCTTCTCTCTCATCACCCACAATCATCTCCACAATAATCACCTTCCGGACATTGTTCTTGCTCGGAGCTATGGCTTCTTTGCATTTCTTTAGTATTCTAACACATTCTTCGTCGCTCCAGTCGTGCAATATCCACTGTTAATCCATGACAAATTAGTTAATATATAGGTCACCTTATTTGATGAAATCTAGGTTTGAGATCTGGTGGAAACCATCCTTAGTGTAGAAACATCAAAAACATGTGTGTTTTTTTATATATATAATATTAATATTTTTTTATAATGATACTCTTTTTATAACATAGATTATACAAAATACCGTGGTCCGGAGTAATTCCTGGTTCATATAGTATTAATACGGTCCATTTCTCTACTATATACACGTGGGGGGGGGGGGGATCTATTGTTAGAGCATATGTTTAGTCTGATGAATTGATGATGACGCATAATTATAATAATACAAGATGAAACACCATTGTTTATTCAGTTTATATAATAGTAAAAGACTTAATAACTTAATTTGCACTGAAAATAAAATGTGTTGCATTTGTGAAGTTTCAAATTAGTTTGATCCAAAACTTTTATATACCATTTGTTGAAAAAGTAATTTGCATCATTAATTTATTCATGTATTTATATGAATAGTCATGTATCTACATGAAGTGTCATGTATCTATTTAAGAGTCATGTATCTATTGAAGAGTCATGTATCTCCATAAAGAGTCATGTACCTTCATGTTTAGAGGTATCTATAAA
>JAYDZE010553398.1:0-13312 GCA_034509125.1 Monilaria moniliformis | reverse complement strand
TGATATTTGTGGCGAGTTTATTCAAATGATATCTGCTGCTATGGAATTTGTCTGGAGAGGCCTAATTTTGCAGAAAATTCTGTGATTAATTTGTTCGCCTGCATTTTGAAATTTGAAGGAAAAGGAAAAGTGATCAACTTTTTGCGAAAAAGTAGCTTTAATTATACATTTCTTCGAATGTATTATCTTTTCCTTCGAATATAATTGATGGGTGGTGGGCATTCATTTATGACAAAATGAAGATTTTATCGCGGACGGGAGAGGGGTGCTTGGTATGATGAAATTGAATGATGAAGAATGGAATGGAAATGCTTTATACGAGGAAAATGAGATGTTTAGTATGATAAAATTGACCCCGTTCCATTTTTCTTTATTCCATTCCATCATACTAAGCACATATTAAGTATTTACTCCCATTTCAGTTTAGTGCTTATATTTGTAAGCATATCCTGTCTAGATAAAATTTGGCATTTATACAAATATAATCTTCTCACATTAAAATACAAAAATTATTTACATAAATATTTCAATCTATTTTTGAACTAGTTTACATTTGAACCACCACTACCAGTCTACCATCACTGTTCTTATTAAATTACTTTCACAACAAATATGAAACTAGAAAGGAAGAAAATGAATTTTCTCTCCTCTCTATCAATTAACCCACCCTCTCTACACAAAAGTGATCCTTTATTTTCCATCTCATCTGGGCCAGTAGGCCATGTGAGAACTGTTGGATACCTCAATCAAGAATATGGTTGTGTCTCACTTTTTTGGTCAAAAATTCCAATCAAAACTATGGATTCATTTCTTGGCACTTTCTTGATTTCATTTCCCTTCCTTCAACATATGTGAGTTCAAATTCAAATCCTATTTTCAAAACATAACTATAATCTAAAATCATTAAATATTTGGAACCAATGAATCTGGACCGAATCTAAACTGAACCTGGAACCAAGAAAAAAAAATGAAATTTGGACTGAATTTGGAATCAAGCAAAAAAAAAAAGAATTAGATTTGAATTTGGACCTAGCAGGATCAGGTCTAGATCGGGCTCATTGCCATCTCTAGCAATTTATCTTCATCCCAAAACTATCAAGACTATAAAATTCCTAACCACACTTTCTCTTAAAAAAAAATCATTGCTTGAAAATTGTGTTTGTTTATATTTTTTCTTTTACAAATAATGAGTTTCAATATATTTTAAAGTAGTACTAAACAAAAATAAATACTGTTTCAAAAAATCTATACACAAAATTTGCCTACCTTAATAAAAAAAATAGTT
The DNA here is from genome assembly GCA_034509125.1 of Monilaria moniliformis. Taxonomy (NCBI): domain Eukaryota; kingdom Viridiplantae; phylum Streptophyta; class Magnoliopsida; order Caryophyllales; family Aizoaceae; genus Monilaria; species Monilaria moniliformis. The sequence goes on along the minus strand of JAYDZE010553398.1, from coordinate 12,027 downwards.
GCATTTTGCTACGGCATTCTCTGGTTTACTTTCAACCGACCAATCGAACGGAAAATAGAAATGAAATTATATGTTATATTAGAGAAAAAGATCTATATAGAGCATACGATTGAAGCAAACTACATGAATTTGTAAGTTTCCATTTCACCAATATGGGCAATATTTAGATCTTCAATTGCCAAAACAATGAGCTAGTTTACATTTGAACCACCACCACCGTTCTTATTAAACTACTTTCACAACAAATTGATACGGTATGAATTAGAAAGAAAGAAAATGAATTTCCTCTCCTCTCTATCAACAAAGCCACCCTCCCTCCCCACACGAGATCCCTTATTTTCTTTCTCATCCTGCCGTACATACTATAAAGTATAAGAACCAATGAAATAAATTACGATAGGAAAATAGAGAATCCGACCCTAGCAACCAGTCCTCAGCCAACGAGGGCCGTGTAGAGCAGCTGGTTCCACGTGTCGGGGAGGCCGGGGAGGCACCAATGGCTGCAGTCCAAGCCATTGTGGAGGCTATACACGGTGGGGTGTGCATCTTTTCTGTATTGAGAGAGCAATGTGATGTCAAGCAAATACACAGGTTTCTTGATTCTGCTCAACACTTTGTTCACTACAACTGCCGCTGGCGGTGTGCTTGCTGGATACCTGAACCCAAAATATGGTTGTGTTTCACTTTTACATGATTTTGTTGGCTCGTTCCATTCCCTTCCCCTGCATTTTTTTGGTCAAAGATTAAATTTTTGATCATCCGCGAATGTAATAGAACATGTTACACAATGCTGCAATAAATTAGTGAGAAGAAAGAGAGAGAAAGTTCTTACTCATAATGTGTGGGAGAGATTCCTTGAAAGTAGACTTTAGTTTTGGAAGGATCTATGTTTCGATTGACCCATCTGGCCCAAGTAGTCAACCCTTTGTAATATGCTATAAGCCGGTTCGTGTCCTTGTACAATTTCCCTCCTTCTTCTATGTAATCCCATCTATATATTCATACCAATTCAAATTTAAATAAATTAAATGAAACTCAAATTTTTCAATAGCTAGCAAGAAGAGAAAATAAAATAAATCGTACGGCTGAGAACTTCCGGTGTGGGTCCACCAATGCCCCGTGTTGAAAATCAGGACGTCCATTCCTAGCCAGGCGTCCCCGCTTCGGATTGAATCCAGCTTCAAAACCCGACCCGCTTTTTGGGTCTCCATGTCAACTAGGTATGGAGTGCGATACAATAGCAATTTAACCCCATAATCCTGAATATTTTCCCATCCAATATTAATTGAAGGACCATTTTTGTCTATTTCAAAAATAAATAAATAACTAAATGACGTGGTAATTTGAAAATTCAAGATATCATACTATACTAATGGAGAAATATTTTTTAGGGCTGACAAATCGTGCAGGTTGGGTCGTTATCGGGTTGACCTGATAACGATCCAATCCGAATACGATCTGTTAAAAAACTCTCAACCTGAATACGAGCCTGATCTGCTACATTCAAACCCAAACACGACTCGCACACGATACGAACTTGTTAGAGACACTATAACAATTAACAACACATCAACAACATAATAACGACACGAACCCGACATTACACTACAATCACACGACCTAACCCTAACTAAAGTAATAATACAAAAATAAAATTAATAATAATTATTATTATTAACGAGTTTTCCGAATCCGACCTGAACCCAACTCGAATCCGATCTGAAATTATTGTGTCTTTATTAGATCGACCCAATAAAAACATTAATACGATAACACTCGACACCAACTCATTAGAGATGAAAGGACACCGTTCTTTACTATTTATCTGCTTAAAGTTGATTTATAAAGTCGACAACAAAATTAATTTGAGCAAGTGACACCTAACAATTTGATAGGACAAATTGGTGGACCAAATTATGTAAATAAAACTAACCTTTATCGTACAAGTATAGGTCAATTTAGTAAAAAAGAAAAGAAACTAAAAAAAATTAAACTACAAATGGACCACGGATTTGCTGCCCTGCCCGGCACCAACTACATGTCCATTATCAGTTCCACTGTTTGGACCAATGATTTTGATTGATGGAGACTGTTATCTTTTATATCTAACGAGTAATTGATATTTTCTTCAAAATGAAAGTGATTAATTGAGAACTTTAATTGACTTCTAATTTTGAGTTTATTTAAATATTAATTATGAATTAATAAGTTGACGGATTAATAAATCTTACTTATAATTTAATAAACCCTATTGTAAATAACCAAAACTCTAATTATTTCGTGACCTTCATAATTTAGGCAGATCTACTATTAACTCTTAAGTATTTCCTAATAACGAAATATTTTTTTTAAATTACATAGGTCTATATCATAACAATTAAAGCACTACACCGCATAAAAGCGAAACAGCAACTTCACATACAAGTGGAACAATTATATCATTATAAAGTAAAAAAATACAACGTACATAGGCGGAATTTGAATCCAAAAACTGTCATTACTGAAATTATATGGCATCCAAGTTTTTGTTTTATTGTTTCTTTCTAGGTGGGGCCCTCGTGGTCAAGTTGCCCCCATGTGTAGACCTATCTAGTTTCAACTTATGTCGTCAACTTTTATTTAAGCTTCCGACTTAATGCTTCATGCTTGATAGTTAGGCTTGGACTTGTACAATAAGCTATTATTATCTTATAAATATTATTTCTATAAATAATTATGAAAATATACAATGTTATATCTCAAACTATAGCCATATGCAGAAGCGGACGCAGGAAAAAAAAAAAGAATCGTAGGGATTGTGCTTCCTAAATATTCTAGAATATTTTTTCGATAATTCAAATCATTGATTGAGATTTTTGCATAACAATTTATATAAAATTTGGATAAATTTAAAGACTTTATAAAGACCTTAGTAAGAGCTTAAACCCCTTCTTCACTTAAGGTGTGTCCGTTTATGGCCATATCTATAAGGAAATGTGAATATATTTTTAAACTAAGCATCTCATATTTAATTAAAAAAAAATTATTGCACGATTCTCCTACATTTAGTTGGTCATTAATGAACATGGACATTAACTTCGATGCAAAAGTGAAAAAAATGAATATAAATGTACTTGCTCAGTTGCAATAATTGCACTTTCGTGTACGTATAATTTATTTTTAAATCAATCGTATTAAAATTGTTACCAAATATTGGTGTGAACATAATGAGGGAGATGAGACTTTTGGTTTGTTTCTCTTAATTGGTATATTATAATCAATATTTAATACCCCTTAAGTTCTTGGTTCAAACAATTTTTTTTTTTTACTTATTATTTAACTTTATTGAATAACTTCTAAAGAAAAAAAAATATATGGAGAAAGTGGAGTTTGGTGAAATCAATTATTGGCTGTCTTTTTTCAAAGATAATCATCAATACATCACATAAAGTCCTCCTTTGAATTTGAGTTGTCATTCATATTACGTTATCTTGATTGAATACATATATAGGCGCCAATTATGCAGAAATTTCATGATGACACATTTTGGTATTTTTCTTCATTTTGGCATGAATTGTCTAACATATACTACATTCGTCCACCAAAAATAGTTTTATTTATGTACGACACAAACTTTAATGTATAATTGGTAAAGTAAAAGAAATAGGAAGAAAAAGTGATTGGAGAGAGAAAAAGTGGTTGATAAAGTAAGAGAGATGGAGAAAAAGTGATTGGTGCTAGTGGTATAAGTTGTAAATAGATTGATATTTAGAGATATTGTGTTGTGAGAAATTTTTCATAAATAGAATGAGACTATTTTTGGTGGACGGACCAAAATAGAAAAATTGGACTATTTTTCGTGGACGTAGGGAGTATATTATATATATACAATCATATTTTATTTGTTTTTTTGTGATGGCTTTCTCACCTTCCCTTGTCAATTTGATATGTATTTTTTTATTATTTATATACTATCTTGAACTATATAATATCATCTCAGTATATAATAATACATAACAAGTAGAATTCTGAAACTATAAAGTCTTGTAGTTATCTCTTACAAAAAAAAAAAAAAACATTAGACGATAAATTAAATTGGATAAATTTTAAAATCGCCAGACGTATTTTTAATGTTATCTTCTAAGTAGATAACTAAATTAAAATTTGAATATTTACCTTTATTTTCAGATAAACAATATAAATAAAATAATTTGCCTAAGCGTGTTAGCTACTTTAAAAAAGTGTTTTTGTGGGGCTATATTTTTCAGCACGGTTATCGCCTTTAATGTTTCAAAAATTGTTCACCACCGCCTAAAGGTGTAACCCTAGCCGCCGCCGCCTCCAAAATTAACAAATTCAATTTCTGACTTCAATTATTAGCTTGCTCTGCCTATCACATTCTAGCTGGACGGATCCTCTTTTTTTCTTTTACTTTTTTTTTTTATAAATATTGCGTGTATATTAATAATATTATTTCAATTTGTTCAAGAAATAAAAGATAAGTTTAGGTTTTTGTCTTCCCTATTTCTAACATATAGCAATTAATCATATGGAGGGGATGAGGATTATCTTGAAATAATAGAAAGTCTAAGGCCAATATTTCATCATAAAAAGGGAAGATGTAGTCTTGTGTTAGACCGTTTCACTGTAAGATATTTAGACAGATCAATGTTTAAATCTAATCTTATATTTATTGACATATTTATAATTATAAATATTGATAAAATTATATTTATTGATATATTTATAATTATAAATATTGATAAAATTATAAATATATAATGTGAAAAAGAGAAAATTAGCTATGGAAATCTAAAGTTTAGAATATCATTTTATTTCTATTTAATTTCAGTATATCTCTTTCTTTTCTATAAGTTTGACAAGAATTAATGCATAAAATGTATTGAACAAAGCACAATAAGAAGTTATGTGTGAGACTTGCAATATTTTTTAAATGACTTTATAATAACTTTGTGATATATATTTATAAAAGCATAAAAGCACGTGCAGATTTGGATATATTGGGATACTATATAATCTATATTTTTAGGAAATTGCAACTCATTCCTATATATATATATATTATCCTTGTTGGTTTATTTTGGGTAACTGGAGAATATCTTAATGTCTAGTCGATTTTCCTTCATGATGATTAATGGCCATAAGATCATGAAAAATTATGTAAATAATAAATAAAATTTCTTAGGATATAAATGAAAATATTATTATGAGAAAAAACAGCAAGTTGATGTTTATGTTTGACCTGTCGACTACTTTATCTTATTCTTTCTATTTATCTAGTCACTATCACTAGTCATTACTTATAAGCATCGAACGTATAAGCAGCGATGAGGGGCATTTATCAAATTAAAAAAATTAAAAATTATTAATATAATATTATCGGATTTTTGATATTTTATGTGAATTGTTACGCAGAAACTCTATCATCTCAACGAAACATGAGAAAATTATTGTTACAAAATTTTAAACTCTAAATTTAGAATATATAGTTCTTACCCATACAAATTTCTGCATCTGCCCCTATTCATAACTATAATTTATAATATATTACAAGGATGAAATTAATTGTTGTAGAGCTTCTTACTCATTTTATTAAATAGATTACACATATTCTTAAATGTTCAAATTAAATATTATTCACACGGTAAGTCTTCATTTAATAATCGTGTAACACTTATAATTAGTACTAATCAAAGTGGGACTACCCACGTGACAAGTACGTACCTTTCAACTTCTTAGTTAATTATACATATATTGTGTATATGTATGCATATTAAATTAATTAATTATCACGACTTCATCTTTAATTCACTAAATAAATTTTATATTTATATAATACACTTTTACATCCATTTTAGAAAAAATCACGATGGTTTTAAACATTTGTGCATATAATATTAGTAAATTTATTATATATTGAAATATTTATATGTGTTTAGAGAGAGAGAGAATCCCAAACACTGTCACGTGATGATTAGAGAGGATTAAAAGTCGTCGAAATATTGCGACAGAAACAGCAGAAACCAATCAATACAATGACCATTTCCCCTAAAGTTTAAAAAGAAAAAATTAAATGCCAATTAATAGAATTTCAAACAAATAAATGCTAAAATCAAACGATTTTTCCTATAAATCAATTTTTCTTCGTTATTATATTTATATATGCAAAAATCCCAAAATAAAAGGTTAAAAAATGCATGGGTAAAACGTAAAAGGTAAAAAGGTGGGTAATTAAATAAACCGAACTGACCAGGAAAGTGAGTTGACCCAGTCCCTCGGCTCGAACGAGTGAAGTCCTCGCCTTCGGAACCCACGCATGAATCATGCAGCTCAGCGATTGCCACATGTTCAGACTCAGTGAGTCACCCACAAACATGATCTTCTTCCCCCTCATTCTCTCCAAAAAGTTCAAACCATTAAACCTATGATTTTCAAATCAAATCAAATCAAAATCACCACCGGTTTCTCAACAATGCCGTCAGACACGCACGCACACGCGTTGGTGCGTGTGTGTGAAATTTATTACCTGGCTAGGTTGCATGAGAAAGGCTGCCATCGGTACTTGAGGTAATTCCGATCGGGCCGGTTGTATTTGAGGCAGTTAAATTGGTCGTCGATGAAGGGGCACTTCGAGAAATCGTAGAGAGGGTAGGAGGCGTCGTACACCCATTTACCGCGGAAAATGTTGCATCTGCCGCCGCCGCCGCCGGCGAGAGCGCGGCGGCTGCTATTGAGCTCGGCCTCCTGCGCGGCGCTCGCATTTGGGGAGAGGAAGAGAGCTGAGAGGAAAAGGACTGTTAATAGCAGCCCCATTTCCTCAATTGAAGTTGGAAATTTGAACGAGACAGTTGGATGCTACTTATACTATATATGCATGTAAAGCAAACGAGAGTTTGTTGTGGGTGGGTGGGCGGGGGTGGGGTTTGGGGTGGGGTAGGGGGGATGAAATGAAAATGTGCAATTCCGCCAGCCACATATATAGTGGTAAAAAAAAAACTAAAAAAAGAAAAGAAATTGTACGAGCAGTGGAATTAAATGAAAATTTGGATGTGCTGAATTATGCGCATGTGGGGTGAGATCAATTATCAACTTCTTTATTGTATATGGAGAGACTAGTGAAAGTTGTGTTGATTTTGTGATGTGTTATAAACATACAAGAAGTCGGAAAATAAGTTGATGAAATTGCAAAATTAAATAAGTATGGAAAATGTGACACTTGATATTTTCGACCAATAATATAAAGATATATATAAGCTCGATTGGGACTGGGAAATAACACACACTCACAAAAAAAGAATACGAAAATTGATTATCCAATTCATCTCAATAAGACTGGCTGGTAGCATCGCTAAGCTGTGGATATTTCACTTTGTCTAGTAGCACTGCCAAGCTATGAATATTGACTCGAGTTGCTTGTCATTTTGACCCCTTTTGTTTTTCTTTAACGCTCCACACCTGCCTTTGTAATGCCCAAATTCATCACATTTCTAACACTTAATCAAATCTCTAACCTTCTTGGATTGATTCTCTCCTTTGGACTTCGATATGCCTCGATTTTACCTTCCCTTCGATCTGCCCTTTTCTTCCGTATTCAGTGTTGACTCTGAAGTGGATTCAAATCCTTTCTTGCGAATCTTATCGTTAATCACCAGATCTCGCATTTGTCAAAATTCAACTTAGCCTTCGCGGATGAAGCACTAACTATTGTCATTGTCCCGACCCAACTTTCTGCTAGAGAACTTGTCATTAAATTCGATTTCAACTGACCTCAATTGCTCAGTGATCATGTTGAACTGGATCTGATGTTGTTGGACTGGTGTACCTATTGATATCCTTAGGTTGAACAACCGCCTAATCAAATGAACCTTGTTCGTTGTTGATGGCTTCTGGTACATCTTCTCAGAATTTCCAGCATCTCATTCGCCGACTTCGCTCCAGTCATGTGATAAACTACGTTCTTTGACGGCGATAAACATATAGCACCAAAAACTACATCTTCCAATCGTATAGGTTCTTTACCGTAGAGTTAATTCTCGATCTACATCTTCCAAAAACTAAAATATGATCCATCAAATTTCTCGATTGAAATCTTTCCATCGTCCATCACCATTAAAAATATGAAAATGACTCATGTCTCTATAGTTGCTTTCGACCGGAAAAAGGAAATTGCAACACGCAAATGACCATTAAAAGTCAATGTGCATGGTGGCGAAGAAACAAACAGAAAATTGTTGATCCTATGGATACGTCAAGTTTTTACAGAAAATTGTTGATCCTATGGATACGTCAAGTTTTGGTTCTTCTTTGAGGGTAGTTCGATTGTCCTAATCTAAATTTTGGCTCGTCTCACTTGTCAATAGAATTAAAGATACGTGCATCATTGCTACTATATTATTATTATTTTTATTTCATTTGCAATTTAAACATAACTTTTGAAATATTATACTCAATATATTAAGAGAAAAATCACTTTGTCGACGATATGTCTTCGTTTAGTAAATTTGTTTTTTTTTTTGTAATTAATGGTAAAAAGTAGTGTATATATATATAAATATATATAATCAGTGGTCACCAACTAATTAATTATTAGTCAGTGTTGTATTAATTTTGCTAGTATGCCTGGCTCCTAGTTCTATGCAGCTATGTAGCTAAACTATATTAAGCATAAATTATCGAGTCTAATTAAAACATAAATTAAAATACTAAAAAAAGTAGATAATTGAAACTAAATGAGCCCATTAAGATGGAATCTCATGTGATTTGTCAATACTACCGTCATATGATATACTCCATCATGTTCTAACATTAATTAATTTAAATCTTTCCCTGCCATTAATGCTTTTAAGAATGAGCAGAAAATTTCTTATATAAAATGTTTATTTATTCTATGTATCTTACGAAATATTTGCAATTGTTGGTAAGAAAATAAAATATATATATATATATGGGTGTGTGATGGATCGGCACATTCATTATCAGAAGATTAAATTGAATAATGACAGATAAGAAATCAAACAAAGTTAAATCAAGCTTATATTATTATTGATCTCGAGTCCAGTGATTGATCTATTTAATTCTACTACAGATAATATTCAGGATATATATTTAATTCACCTAGTATTTTTCAAAATATTAATAGACAATACTCCATCTGTTCGCTATTAAATGTCTTATTTGAGAACAACACTGGTTTTAAGAAACGTAAAAAAATTGGATCAAAAAAGTTAGTGAAATCTGAATACTACTTTTATATATTAGTTTTATAGTGGAATATAAGTACAATGAGTTAGTAGAATATACGACTCATTTATCAAAAACAGTAAAAAGTGAAACATAAGAATAATCATACTATCATTATTAATTTTCGATACAATATATTTCATTATACAATATATTAATAAAAATAAATGCACGATTATTATTCGTTCTTATCTACTTTTTCGATCTGCTCTTTTTCACATATTAATGAATGTGACATGAATGATAATGATATTATACTATAGTGTGAACTAATAAAGTAAAACATAACATTTCACCATCATATGAAGTACTAAAGCATCTTCTTGGCTTAAAAAAGTGTGCATCTAATTTTTTTATATTATCAAAATTATTTATATTTAATTATTTATTAGTACTCTTTTCGTCGCATTCATATAGTTAGAGAATAAGTCATTCAATCCATTTTTGCTCCCATCACCTCGTCTTTGCATAGTATTACTACATAATTAGTTTTAGCACCAATTTGTTGTAAGCTCCGGAAATAATCCCCTATAGTACCACACGAATTGCTATTTTATATTATTATTTTGTTTATTAAATAAATACTATAAAATAAATAATTGTGTAAAATTGATTAACAAAAGAAAATATAGAGAGAGTTAGTGTCCCAATTCATTAAAAATATAGAAATATTTAATAAATTCTAGCGTAGAAAAAAGAGAAATTTTAGGTATGTGAAAATATATCAAATTTAGTCTTTATTTGTAAAGAATAACAAAAATACAATGAATTTTGATATATTTTTTAATTTATTTTAATATATTTTGTAAAAGATATGATAATTTATTTAGGTTAAATATCACTTATTGTCCCAACATTTTCCATCGACAATAGATATTTTAAAAAATTTACGTTTGTATCCCCACAAAAAATTTCTAGTGTACAGATAATGATGTGGCATGCCGAAAGTCATATGTGACTCAGTAAGTCAACAACTAAAACAAAAAAAAATTCTAAATAAGCAAATTAATTTGTTATTTTTCTCGTTGTGTCGCATTGGTTGACCGTAGGCGTAGATAACACGGCCAAATTTCAACTACTCCATTCCTGAACGTACATTATTCTACATTACTAGCCAATAGCCATCTGATATTTGTGACCCAAGATTTAAGGACCCCAATTAATTCTCAAATCAATTACATAAGCTTTTAATTATTAAATATCCCAGATAATGATTATATATAATTCATTGGTTAATCATCATTAAATTTTCTATTTGTTTTTGTTCATATTAATTCTCCAAATTTATAATCACACGTATCCATTATTATAAATTTTCCAAATGTCTCTAAAATAAAAGTCGGCGGAGCTAGGAAATTATGTAGGGGGACAAATTTTCTTTCTAGTACATTGAAGTTTTCATTTGAAACTCGAGAGAGGGCATTTGCCCCTCCCGGTATTGCTTAAACCTTTCATTTTACTACTTTGATCCCACAAATAGTCTTTATACGATAATACTATATTCTATAGAATGAGAGACAGTGTCTATATATAACTAAAATACTATTTAAAGATATCTTTCACTTTACTACGTACTTTGGAATATAATATTTTTTTCTCCCTTTTCGAGAAAAAGATTTCATATTAAAATCAGATAAATTAGATAAATATATTTTGGTAGATCACCAACCTCTGTGTTTCTTCGTTATCATAAGCAGTGCCGGATCCGGGGGGCCGGAGGGGGCGGCCGACCCCCCTACGGGCAATTTCCCCTTATCCCCACCAGAAAACTGTTATGGTCGCCCCCTTCCTTAGCCGCTGGCACATCCCGAAAAAGAAGATGGCTGAAAAATTTAGCTTAACGCAACTAATTATGCCCTCTCCGTTTTCCACTTCTGGATCCGCCACTGATCATGAGTTATTTTTCAGTGACACATTTTGTAACGAATATTTTATAAAGTCTACGTCATTAATATTTCACAACTCATTTTATTTTATATATATATATATATATATCAATATACCATACTATAGATTAACAGAAACCTAGGATGTAATAAGAAAATAATATAGTAAAATGGAATTTTCTATCACACACCAAAAAGGTAAAAAAACTAACGCTCTCTAACGAAATTACATTGATTATCACAAGAAATAAATATTACATTAATTTTTGTGGATATTTATCTGAAATGTGAAATATGTGAAGGGAAAGATGAGAGAGAAACAATGAATTCGAAGCATCGTAAATGGCCGACATCATGTGATGGATTGTTGCCATGTTTCCATGTGCTATAGACATGCATGTCATGGATTAATTTTAATATAATTAAGCATGATTCGTTAACTGCAGATTATCTAATTATTGCAATTTAATTACTACCAATTAATTATTAAATCAACTAGCCAAGCTTTAACTTGATCGCAGAAGCATTATCTCCTATTTGAATATGTGATATCAAATATCACAGCCTCCCAAGGGAGTTATTATGTAGTGCAGGTAAGATGTCAATAAATGTAGGTAATTATTTGTAAGTAGCATTATTGAATAAAACCAGATAATTAAGTAAATAGAATAATGTATCATGTATGTATGCATACATTTTTTCATAGCATTGTATGTGTTGCATTTATTGAATGACTTTACTAATAAAGAAAATTAAAATATAGAATTTTTAGGGATGACGTAATAGTGGAGGGGGCATTCTTAAAAAAATTCAGATTCGAATTTTTTTTTTTGATAGAAAAAAGGCTACAAACCGAAAGGCGGTGAGCAAGTAGTTTGAAAAACAACACCACCAAACACCA
>JAYDZE010553387.1:0-13313 GCA_034509125.1 Monilaria moniliformis | reverse complement strand
ACACGGAAAGGAAGGATACAGTACTTGCGCACAGTGAACTTCGCCCAGAGCGAGTCCTGCGCAAGAAGCCGCCACCAAAGCTTGTAACTGAAAGCCGTCACAAGCTCGTCGAAGCTGCGAATACCCAAACCTCCCTCCTCAACCGGATGACAAATCTGCCTCCAACCAATCCAGTGCGTCTTCCTCTGCTCACCAACCGAACCCCAGAAGAAGCGGGCCATGATCTGCTCGAGCTGATGCAGAACGCCCTTCAGGGGCTCCATAACCTGAAGGATGTGCAGCGGGATAGTGGCCAAGGTGCTCTTGATCAGAGCCAGACGCCCACCAAAAGACAAGTGCCTGTGGGACCAACTGTGAATCCTGTCCATCATGCGCTGCCGAAGGGGCATGAGATGATCCGCCCGGCGATAACCACGGTAGATCGGAACCCCAAGATAAGTGAATGGGAGCGTACCCCGGCGGTACCCTCCCACCTCCTCGATCATCGGCGCCAGATCCGCATGCTTATCCACAATGTAGAAGTGACTCTTCCCATTACTCACAAGCTGTCCGGAAACGGCCTCATAATGGTACAAACACTCCGCCAAACGGGCAATAGAATCCCTCCGGGCCTGCGTGAAGACCAGAATGTCATCTGCGTAAGAGAGGTGCGAGACGGGGTAGGCGCGCCTCGCACATCTGTACTCCATACTCCTGTCTCCGATGATCAATCTGTCCAGGCACCTCGAAAGATAGTCAGCTGCAAGGACGAAGAGCGACGGAGAGAGCGGATCACCCTGCCTGAGGCCCCGAGTCGAAGGGAAGAAGCCTGCCGGGACTCCATTCACCAAAACTGAGAACCAGCACGAGGAGATACATCTCTGAACAAAACCAACCCACAAAGGCGGGAATCCCATCGCCTCCAGAACCCGCAGAAGAAACGGCCACTGCACTCGATCATACGCCTTTGCCATATCCAGCTTGAGGGCTAGATTAGGCGCCGGCACACTCCGACCCAGATCATGAATCAACTCCTGAGCCAACAGGACATTGTCGCTCAACAGCCTGCCACGAACGAAACCACTCTGGTTCGGCGCAAGAACCAAGGGAAGCAACGGCGCCAAACGAGAGGTCAAGATCTTAGAGATGATCTTGTTGGTCACGTTGCACAGGCTTATCGGGCGAAACTCTGCCCACGTCGACGGGTTGTCCTTCTTCGGAAGAAGGACGATCATGGTAGCTGTAAAACTCTTCGGCATGGGGGATCCTGCAAAGAAATCCTGAACTGCTGCCACCACATCAGATCCGACCACATCCCAACACTGCTGGAAGAACAGCGAGGAAAACCCATCCGGACCAGAAGCACTATCCCCACTGATCCCGAAAACTGCTGCTCTGACCTCATCTGTCCCCGGCGTAGCGCATAGCCCCTCACAATCAACTGAATCTGGAAGTCTCTGCAGGATGCTCAAATCGGGCTGCTGAAGGGACTCAACATCCGAAGTCAGAAGATGCTCGAAGAAGCTCGCGGCTGAGGACCTGATGTCCTCCTCCTCGGTGAGGTTCCTATCCCCATCCTGGATCACGTGGATGCGAGATCGGACCCTCTTCTGCTTCACCCAGCCCTGGAAAAACCTCGAATTTCGCTCCCCCTCTGCCGCCCATCTAATCGCCGCCTTCTGTCTCCAAAAATCCTCCTCCATCCGGGTCCGAAGAACGTACTCGGCAGTGCACCTGCTGAGATCAGCCCGATGCTGAGGCGAAGGATCTGAATCAAACTCTGCCTGGGCCACTGAGACGGCCTCCTCCGCTGCACGGAGCCGATCGAAGATATTCCCGAACACCTCCTTGTTCCAGCCTTTGAGAAATCCCTTAACTCTCTTAAGCTTGAACTGAAGATTGAGCATACCCCCAAAACCCGTCTCTGCGTCCCAAACACGAGCGATCTCTGAACCAAACGAGTGGTGCCGGACCCACATGCTCTGAAACCTGAAAGGAGGCCTCGGAACCTGAAGAGAAAACTGACACCTGATCAACAGCGGCGCATGATCCGAACTAATCCGAGGAAGGTGGGTGACTCTGGTCGCTGCAAACACCGATGTCCAAAACTCCCCCAACAACACTCTGTCAAGACGCTCAAGCAGCCCGGCCCGGGCCCAAGTGAACACAGAACCGTCGAACCCAGGATCAACAAGCTGGCAGTCGGCAATGGCATCGGCGAAGTCCATCATCTCTCGGTGCCTGTCCACATCACTCCCCTGCCTCTCGTCCTCAGTGAGAAAAACGTTGAAATCACCCCCGACGAGCCAAGGGCGCCCGTCCATCTCCATGGAGTGATCTCGCAGCTTCTCCCAAAGACTGTACCTCTCCTCCCGACTGCACTTCCCGTACACCACGGAGATGGTGAGGGGAACGGGAAAGAGAGCCGCATCAATCTGAACGTGCATCACCTGCTCCGAGCTGTCCAAAACGGTGACCCCAAAATCCTGATGCGCAAAAATCCAAATCCTCCCATTGGCATTGCTGCCTCTGAACTGCAAACCGAACCTCCGACTGAAGAAAACTGGGTCAGGGTCCGTCTGTGGCTCAATCACAGCAACGAAAGAAACACCATGCATGTCAATCATGTTCTTTAGGGTGCCCTGTGTGCGGGCGTTGGCAACGCCCTGGGCATTCCATATCATGAAATGACTAGACATGGGGAACAATCTCGGAGGCGGCGGAGGCACCCAACCGTGCCTTCTTGGAAGATCCAGTCTGAACCGGAGATGTCGACCCCATGGCGGGGGAAGTGTCTGTCTCGATGCCACGGGTGCGGGAGGAAGAGGCCTCCATCATGCCAATATCGGTCCCACGGGTAGACGGCTCCGTCCCATCAATACCAAGATCACCACAATCATCATCAGCGATCTCGGCAAGGATGTCAAAGCCGTTGGCTAGGTACAAGGCACTGTCCTCCTCCAGCTTCTTCATCCAAGCCCTCCACTCGTCGACGGTCCGAAAGTCCTTCATCTGCTCCGCAGACGGACCGTCGGGAGAAAGGGACCTAGCTCGTCCCACTCCGTCGGCCTCAACGATCACGGGGGCCCGGCTCCTCGCGGCCTCAAAGTCTGACACGCAGCCCTCTCCGCCTCCTGCAGCGCTGTGTCCAGCCCCATGCGTTCCCGTGTGCGACGAGGTAGCCCCAACGGGCCCTCCCTCGTGCCTGTGTGTGCCCTCCTGCCTCCTCGCGGTATCCCGACGCGTCCTTTGCCGATTTTTCCTACTCCCACGACGGCGTCCTTTGCGCCCCTGGCGCTGAAAACCCTCTCCATCCGTGGTCTCAGGACCCGCTCCCGAGTCATCAGCACCCCACGTGACCTGACAATGGTCAACGCCCGAAGCCACAGCCGCCGAGGGGCGCTGCCCGCCTCCCGAAGGGCCTTCCTTGGCTGTCATCCCCTGCGGTGGCTGATCCACCACACGCGGCTGCCCGTCAGAACGAGGGGCCTCGCCTCCTCTAGTGCCCAACGAGTAGTCCCGCTTCGGGGGCTTCTCCTTCTTTCCAAAAGCATAGCATGTCGCCGCTAAGTGGCCAACATGACGACAATCCGAACAAAACGATGGGATTTTATCCCAAATCACCTTCTGAACAACAACCTTTCCAGCAATATCTAACGTGAATGTCTCAAGCGGAGGTCGTGATATATCAATTTCAATGCAAATCCGGGCAAAAGTAATACGTGAACGTGTGATGGTGGCTCTATCAATTTGCACAAGATTACCAAATAAACGACCAATAGCAAAGAGAGCGGACTCATCATACAAATGAATAGGCAAGTGAGGCAAATTACACCAAATGGGAACAATAGGACTTTCAAAAAATGTATCAAAATCAGGAGTCCATTTAAAAGCACGCATGGGATGATGTTCAATATACCAGGTGGGCATGCCATCAGGACCACTCAAAAATTTAACATAATCAGACACATCAGAAAACTCAATGAAGATATGCTTGGCATTCATGTACTTCCACGTAAACGTACCCGTGAAATTGATGTTGCCGAGAGCTTTCTGAATGTGGTGGGCGGATGGGATAGAATGCGAGAATTTACCAACCACTGCGTGTCCAAGGCGACCTGCAAGGAGCTCATTATCAGACGCAGAAAAGGAGATAAACGGCTTACCATCACGCATAGCCGAAGAGCCCATTGGCCGAATAAGGTCCGGCCGAATAACGTGAGGGCCGGAGGATGGCTGCCCCCTTCGGAGAACGTCGGCCATAGATCGCCCTTGCCATGCATTTTGTGGTTGGCTGCCACCTGGCGGCTGGTCCCCATGCACCGAGGCCCCATGCGCCTTTGGAATTGTCGTCCTATTATTGCCGTGCGCCGACACCTCACTCTCCACATGCGCCGATTCCCCATGCTCCATATACATATGATTCCCATCCTTAGCATGCAGAGTGCCTGCCAAATTAAGCACCGACTCCCCACTCTTCCTAGCCGTTGACTTTCCATCATGGCCATGCAAAACTTCATTCAAATCGGCCGACACATACACACCTTTTGCATGAGAATTGTCGGCCACTTGTCCGCAATCTACACCAACAAAGCTCATAATTCCATCAATATTTATAGTGTCTCTCTCATCTCTCATCAATTCATCTTCTTTCAGCAAATCATCACTCTCCATATTATCAATTAAACCCGTTTCAGCCAAAGCTTGGAGGGCCGCTCGCGAAGGAATGGTTGCTAGCGGCGGGAAGTCATCACGCCGATCCAAGCGTGCGGAACCGTGCGGGTCTGAAGGGCGCTGCGGAGAGACCTGATGCGTGCCTTCTCCCCTATCCCGAGGGCCGCAAAACAAGCTTGCGGCGATGTCCTTATCGGCATCAGTGGCGTTCGAACTGGGAGCAGATTGCAGCGTGGAATTGGGTTGAACTGCTTTGGTTATTGGGTTGGGCTGTATGATTTTTTGGCTATTGGCATGGGCTGTTTTGGTATTGGGTTTCGGAATATGCGATGGGCCACGGGTTATTTCTTTTGGAGAAGGTTGGGCTGAATTTAGACGAGAATTGGGCCGAGACTTTGTGTGGTTATCAAGCTTGCGGGAAGTGAAGTTTTCAGCAGTGGTTTTTGTGAGTTTAGAGGAGCCCGAAGCAGTGGGCCTAGGGGGTGGGAAATAATGGCTAGGTATGGGTGTATTTGTTTTTTTGGGCTTGTTGTGGGCTGGAGTGGGCTCGGCGGAATTTGTTGAAGCCTTAGAGAGAGACGGTTTTGGTGTGGTTTTTCCAGCTCGGTGTGCAGCATTTGCGTCAAGCGCGAGCTTAGGTGAGGACGTACCTGGGTCTAGATGTTGGGCACCATGTGGGACGAGAGGTTGGGCTTCAACAAGGTCACAGAAGGCGGCTTCTTCCGCCGAAACAGCCGAGATAGGCTGTACCATAAGAGCCAAGGGGGACGCGCCAGCATGTGAGTGGGTGTGGTCAACGCGCGTCGCAAACCGAGGCGGCCCTAGCGCATCACCAACTGTCCGAGGGCTGTCCAAAGTGTCAGGAATTTCCCAATTTTGTTCAAAAGATGTACCATGAATTCTGCTATCCATTGTCTTTTTCCCATTACTGTGTACTTCTTCCAGATTTTCCATCATGTGCGTATCTGTTCCACAGCCTTTCGAAGTGGACGTCCCATTGAACAAAGACATATGGGAGTCTAAGACCTTTGAGGGGACGTGACTAGCGGTGTCTATTTCTGGTAAATTGCCGTCCGATTTAGCAACCGGCGACGACTTCGAATCACGATTGACCACACAAGATTGGCCATCGGCCGGCTGCTTGTTCGCCGAAGAATTCTGTGCGACAACACACGCACGCCACTTCGCCGAATCTTCTTCTTCCGACGACGTGACAAGGTGACCATTACGTAATTCCTCCTCTCTTTTTTCTTTTTCAAGCTCCCGGAGTTCCGTCTCCGTGTCGTAGCTTTCTTCCGAATACTCTCCCCCATCCGACGACTCTTCCGAGTTCAAAGAAGCATCTTCCATTACGAAAGACCCGTCACTATCATCCCCCGATTCAGTATCTACATCATCAGAATTATTTTCAACGTCTTCTTCCCATTCTTTTTCTTCATTTTTTACGTCCAACAAGTTCGGCGGCGGCGGGTCCGCCATGGCCGCAACCTTGCGACCTCCTTCCGGAACAACCAAACCCACAAAACACTTCCAGCCGCCACAAACCAGCTACCAGCCACACGCAAACACAGCCACCAACAAACCGAACGACACAAAAACGAAAAAGCGGAAAAACGACAAGAAAAAACCAAGAAAACACGGCAAACACAAACGAAACAAACAACGAACACACCAAACAAAGACGACACAAACCAGCAAAGAAAAAACGGCAAAACGAAGAAAAAAAGACGACAAACAAAAAACGAAAAAAGACGCCAAAAAAACGAAACACCACAAAACGCCGCCGGAAAAAACCAACGACGACCAAGACAAACAAAACCAGCTAAAAACGACAAGCAAGCAACAACAAACGACACAAAAGGCAAGAAAAAAACTCACAAATCGGCGAAAACAAATCCAAAGCACTTCGAAAGCTAGAGAGAATTTGTGTGTGTTTTAGTGTGTGTGATTTGCGTGCAAGGGCACGAATGGTTTTGGTTTCATATTCTTCACTTTAACTTCTTTTATATATAGAACATGTCGCTTAAGATTCTTCATGCATTTCTCTCTGCTTCTTAACTGTGATTAATAACTAACGCTCCTTCTCAGACATACACAAACGTTTTTATTTTCTTTTCTTCCAAATTTATAGAAAAAGTTTGTATTTTTTACTTTTTTTTATAAGAAATACTCATTCTTAGTTTAGGACGTCTCATTAAGAGTGTATTGTATGTGCTTCTTAGTAAACAATAAAATGTTGTTCAGATTCAACGATATGCCACTAGATCCAATAAAGTAAGACTCTCCTTATCGAAGTATCTTGGCTTTAATTAATCATGTATGAATATTGTGTAAGGATATTTTTCACTTTGTGCAGTGGTGTAATAGTTACGCTTGCGTGCAATCTATATGTAGGTGAAAATTGAAAATCATTTCAACTATTTGATCACAAAAATCTTTAATAGATACATTTCATTATTGAATGAATTATAACGTGTACATATATATATGACATGTTCCAAAAAATAGTAAAAGTCATTGTAATAGTTATAACTATATATACTGAAACTTACTATTCCACAATAATTTTTTTCTATATACTGTTAGAAAATAGATTTTCGACATAAAAAAGAATTTAATACTCTGAAAGAAAAATAATAAAAACGAAGTTGATTGTTTCACATGGTATTACGAACTCAAATATAAATAGTAAAAGCATCAATTTAAAAGATTAATTATCCTGTTTGCGGGAAAATATGAACCCAAACTGCCACCAAGGCAATAAACTTCATCATAAAAATACAAACCAGTGATTTAAATAATAATAAAGCCGAATAAAAATCTGGGAAGGGAAAGACAAATAGAAAGGTGCCACGAAGGAAGAGAGGGAATCTGCCATACACCTGTAAGTTAAGAACAACTGTCCGTCAAAGTCAAGGATGGCATGCAATGCAGCCATGCAGAAAGCGGGCCGTGGGGCCGCATCAGGGCCCTGAATGGTGGGCGAGCCTGCAACGTGGCTGACAACCTATGGTTGCGATGTTGATAAGAATGTAAATGCAGGAAGGTGACGCACTCAATACTATTGGGCCCGCTATGCTTTAGGATTCTCTCACGTTGAGATTTTAAACTAGCTAGCCATCTCTTTTGCTTTTATTTCTTTCTATTTAATTTCATGATATAAGTACTATTTTCATCCTTGAAAAAGTCTTTTTTTATATATATAAAAGTAATGTTTCCAAATAAATATTTTTATTTTCGTATTCTTCGCAAAATAATGCCAAGCTATTAAATTTAGCATGATTTAGCAGATTTTTCATATATTACTATAATAATTAAGGTTAAAAATAGTAAATTTTCCAAACCTCTTATAAGTCTTATACAAAACTGATGTAAAACTACCAATTGTACCCTTGTTCAGGTTTTCAATACAAAAATCAGCGTCCGATCTCACCTGTAAAGAAGAGACACACACACACACACACACAATCATATGGAGCCTGTTTTTCCCTTGGCTTGTGTATTCACTCAATGCTCGTAAAGTAAGCTTCTGGCTTTAGATTGGAGAAACTATTGATAATTAGGTTAGGTGTAAACTTAAATAAATTTTATAGCCTAATACTCTCTCCATTTACTAAAAGTGTACAACAATTACTACAAAAGGTATTCATCAAAATTATGCAGCCTTCTTTTATTAGTAAAAAGGTCACAATCTTTTCTTATAGTTTATCTTTACATATCTTGTTAGTTATTTACAAAATAACCTAGGCAATGACTCACCACAATGTGACTTTTCCTCTACAATAAAAATATCTATATAATCTGTCATTACTCGTGTACTTAAAAATATTGTACATTTGTGGCGGACTCCATATGTATAAATTGTCCGAGGAAGGTGACAAAATTTAAATAAGTTGGATTTTACTTGACGCATTGTCATGGGCTTGTTCACAGCCCACGTGCGGAAGCAGGCCCATGATGTCGCATAAGCTGCCAAAAGTAGTACTAGTTGAATGTGGAGATTGCACATTCGCTTTAAGTATATACGGAAACTCTCATCTTGTGCACGTATTTCTCAGCAACTATTCAATCTTATAAATTTTGGAAATAACCATTCATATATTGTTGGTATCCCACAATGTCAGACAAAAGTATTTAAGCATACAGGCAATTTTCTCTTTAGGGAAAATTTCATAAATTATCACAAAATTTGATTGCTTTTGCAATAATGTCATGATTTACCTAGAATCCAAATTTAAGACAATCACAGCTTTTTAAGTAACATTATTTTTTTATTTTTTGTACAATATCTGTTAGGTTAGCCTAAAAATATATACATAACATTAAACGTGTCTAAAGTCGTCTTCCGCTACTTGTACGACCATGATTAATAATTTAATACAAATCAGTAGCAGCCCCAATTTTTGCTATCTCCTCCAACTGTATTTTTAAAATTCTTCAACAAGTCTTTATTCCGCCCCTTATATTGTTGAGTTTGTGAATTTTAATATTTATGATAATTGAGTTTATATTTTTAATTCCATTCATTCTAAGTTAGGCTGTTGGGACCAATTTAAGTTTTTGTGCATGCATTTATTCTAAAAAATAGGTCTTTATACTTCAATTCATGTTTCTTTAGGTACTTTTGCTACCCAGGAAAGAAATACCTAATTCAGTGAAAATCTCATGCTCAACTGTCGCAGAAACAAACGGCGACGGCTGCCTAAACAGGGCTCATACAACAAACATGATGCAATCACGGCTTACAGTTACAGCAGCATAACTAGTTTCTAAATACGGCCTACACAAGTTCAAGTCCCGAATTCATCATTCTCTATATAGATACTCTGCTTACTTCATATGTTTTCAAGATTACAACTCTATATTCATATGATTGGTTGCCCTAAAATCCTCAAACTAAGCTGACAAACACAGAGATGACCCATTCATTCCTTTCTCATAACAAACACAAGTGTATTGAAACAACATAAGATACAACTAACCAATCCATTAAATCATGGTCAGTTTTCTCACACTAACATAAGGGTGATCAGTAAGGCCAAAAGCACTTCTTTTTTGGGGGGGTCGAAAAATAGATGTTTATCTACTTGAGCTAGCCATTTCTTCAGGTAGCATTTCAAGAACTACATATCTACAAATAATGCTAACTATCTTACTAGGGAGCAATCAAATTATAACCAACATGGCATAATCAATGTGTTGACAAGAATGAATTCTAAGTTAGATCATTTTGCATCATCGGATGATGTCAACTTCTTGAGGCCACGGACGATACTCCACATGAATGTGGAGGCCACGAATAAAATTATACCAGACACGATAGCATACTTGAGTCCGAGATTGACCAGTAAGTTTACCAGAAGCCCAGCTATAACGACGCCAACAAGATTTGCAGTGACAGCTGGCCAGAACGGCATGTCCAATATCGATGCAATGAAGGCTCCGGTCCAAGCTCCAGTTCCGGGAAATGGCACTGCTACAAATAGCATCAAACCAAGCCATTGGAATTCTTTCACTGGACCTGCCTTGTGTTTTGCCTTGTTGAGTAGTGCGTCCAAGAATCTCGAAGCAGCTTCGTTCTTTCCAGTGAGAGAAGCGGCAATTTTCTTCAGGTATAGTATGATGAAGGGGACAGGAACCATGTTCCTGTTATTGCAACACAATATTAGTAGGGTGCAACAAATTTTCTCAAAAACGTATACAACATTTGCTTAAAACTAAAGTGAATTTCAGTTGGCATCAAAAGCCAACATGGCCTGCATTATACCGATCTAACTGCCAATGAAGATCGAATCATGTTGTTCACACCACATAACACACGTGGAAACTGAACAAAAATGTGACAACCAGTGATGTAGTGTGTGTATGTGTGCGTGTATTTTCCCTCAAGATTAGGGCCCCTAATCTCCCCACTAGTAGCAAAGACGAGGTACCAACTCTTCTAGAAAGAGTCAACAATAACCAGTGCTGCATTTCGCAACTATAATTGAAAGAGCATCTAAATTTGAAATCGCAATCAATCAGAAACTAGGATAGAAGCGCTATACAAACTAAAAGCATCTAAATGATATGAAACACCACATTGTCTCTTACATAACCATAAGGAGAAAAATATACAAGTGCTAGTAAAATTCCCAGAATGCAAAATGTCAGTGATCACCATCAACCTAATATTATTGAAAATTGTGTACTAATCAGACATCTGAACAGCAGCAGACACAAGTGAAGTCTTAAAATTTCTACATAGAGAAGAAGACTAACCCAAGAACAGACAACACTGTGAGAAAAACCGGGTCGAGTTGCAACCAATAACCAACCGGTATAGCGCCACGAAGCTCGATCACCGGCAGCGTAGCGAGGGCGAATACAACGGCTTCATCGGCCCAGCCCGAAGTCCGCAAAGCGTTAGCAACCTTTACGCCGAAGCCCGAACCCCTGATGGTGTCAGCACCAGCACCAAGTGCAGCATCTCCACACAGTGCATGCAATCCAAGACACACTGACGCCCACAACACAACCCAGAACAGGAATTTCATCGGTTTCTTTTCCGACAACAACAAAGAATCATCCTTTTCGAATATTCCAAGAAAATCAACCAATGAAGCTCCTACACCAGTGATTTTGGGATGGAGGAAAGTTCGAAATGGGAGCAAAGGTTCTGGCTTTTTAACAACCGGTTTCGATTTGCGTGGGAGTGAAAAGGAGTTGATTCTTGGAATTGAGAGTAGGAGCTTGTGGCATTTTAAACGAGATGTTGCTGAAATGGTAAGGGTTGTGGAGTTGAATAAAAGAGAAGCCATTGATGACTAGGAAATCCGCTTGCTAGATTAGTGAAGGGTTCGGTGTTGATTAATGAAGCCATTTTAGGATTAGCTAGGGCACAAGAAACAAGATTTGAGGGGATCAATCGAGGTAGAAATATGGGATATCGAATTTGCATTGTTTGTTTCGTCTGATCAACTGAGGCAATCGACGTTACATACTTTGATTATTTCAAGAGGACTGGCCATTCCAATATTTTCCGCCTAAATGAACTATAATTAATAAATAAATAGTAACCTAACCAACAAATATAATCCCTAATTCAGATTTTTTTTTTTAAAAACATTAATAATAAGCGTGGAATAAAGCGTAACTGCAAATAGTAGTTGAATGCACTCAATGGAATAAGAAGAGACAACGGTAGAAGAAGAGGAGGAGCAACAACAAGAGATATGGAGTTGGGGGGCGGGCACCGACGGGCAGCCTTCAGGATGTGCACAGCCCACGGTTCATTCGCTCCCTTTCCGCCTATGGGCCCATTGTTTCTCTCTCTTGCGGAGGCGCCTATGTAATCGCCCTCACTCTCTCTCTCTCTCTCCCTCATAGTGTGCGTACTGCGTGGTTTTGGTGATGCTTGATTGGGGGCGCAGGTGGAAGAGTGCTGACGTGGGGCAGGGGAACTTGTGGTCAATTGGGCCATGGCGAGAGTGTTAGCGATTTGATTTGCAAGCAAACATAGTGAAAGAATTGGAAGGTTTTGTTATCACTCATGTTTCTGCTTGCTGGCATCACTCTGGATTTGTATCAGGTTTCTCACATCCCCCCCCCCCCTCATTAACTGCGGTTCCATTTTCTTTTCGACATCGATTACAAGCTCGCATTTGTTGAGTTTCTATGGTTTTTCGTTTGGTCAAATTGGGATTTTATGTTATCAAATGGTAGAAGTCATCATCTTGATTCCGCAAATATGATTTAGGTGACTGATTTAGAGAAATCCTGTACTTGCAATTGGTTCATGAGCAAGATGAAGTTGAGGGTTTAACTTCTTTTGGGAAATTGGTTTTATGTCTTATCCGATTGTCTACGTTAATTGGTCTCTTATAGCTCAGCTAATCAAAGGGTTTTTTCTATTTTTAGATAAAAAATTCTTAAATGAGATTTTTTTTAAAGTTTCGTAACTGAGTAAAACGCATTTGCATCATTAGTCTCATGCGTCTAGAGTCAAAACGATGTCGTTTCACGTACGCGAAGGGGAAGACACATTACCCTAATGCGTCTTTTACCTTGTATACAAAATCTAGGCAGACAACTTCATACACGCACAACATATAATTCCAATTCATTTTTTTTGTTTGCTCAGATTTTTGGCATATTTTCAATAAGTTTTGTTGAAATATTTGAGTAAGATATGGTTTTTAATCTATTTTATTGTGTTTAAAAAGTTATTTACATTATGATCATTGTAATTAATTTAAATTTATTTGATTGTAAAATTTATTTACAAAATTAGGATTTACTAATATGTTGGAAAGTATTAGAGTTTACGAAAGTGGGGTTAACAAATAATACATTATTTGATAAATGTACTGTTTAGAAACATGCTAATTATGGATTTATTACAGGAATTATGTCGTTCCATATGATGTTATATTGGGGTTATAAGATAATCCAAGTTGCTAGTATTTATTTCATTTATGATCCATCATATTCGAAAGCATACATTATATTAGATAAGAGTATTTCATATGATGAATTAGTTACAATGATTTGTGAAAAAATGAGAGTAGATATGCATTAGCATAAAATCTCAATAATAGGGAATGATAAGTGTCAATTGTTGCTAGTTTAGGGGTCTATTTGAGCTTGAATTGAACACTATATCTATACTAATTAGGTGA
>JAYDZE010553376.1:0-13314 GCA_034509125.1 Monilaria moniliformis | reverse complement strand
GGTTGATGTTTTATCCACTGGTCACACTCTTGTGAAATTCTTGCTATTGCAGTCTTTACCTTGTCTGAGGAAAATAAGAACAAATTTGTTTAGGAGAAGCCACCTACTGCAAACATGCCAAAATGCTGTCCTGTTTGGAAGATAGTTATAATTTGCTAAGATATATCAAAAGCTAAAGAAGAAATAAAAAAACTTACGAGGAATGGAACCATTGATGCCTTTTCCACTAGTTGGAGTATTATGCTCACAGAATGTCTCAAACACAAAGTAGAAAAAGATCTCAAACAATTGGCAAATTCCCTGTGAAACATAAGAAAATACAATCACTAGAAAAGCTAAGACAAGAACCAGGCCAAAAAACATTGATGCATGGACATCAATATAAATATGTGAAAGTAAAAGCATTTTGCCGATATAAGTAACCATCAGCAGCCTACCTTATAAAAGTCAACATTGACAATCTCTAATTTCTGCATCAACCGTGCATATTTGTCCATCGATCTGACTCAGAAATAGAAATAGAGCTTAATGTTTATATGGAAATTATAGCATTTTATAGACACATAATTGAAGAATTTAGAGCTTCACCTCAGGACACTAAGGGAGGATCCTGTTTGTGCCATCGAGTCTCCATCGTTCCCACGTAATGAGTTATGCCTTGAATGACCGGGTTTGGTAATACGACTCGGAAGCTGACTATCTTCATCAATAAAATCTGCATGGAGATCCTCATTTTCTTCTTCTGGGATAGTCCCATTAACATGGTTCGTGTCAACATCGGAGGAAGATATAGTTTGCCTGGGTATCTTATTAGTATTTCCAGATCCTTGTGTGGCCAAACCGTTGGACTGGAAGGAGTCGGAATGCTCCTCAGAACTGCC
The DNA here is from genome assembly GCA_034509125.1 of Monilaria moniliformis. Lineage (NCBI taxonomy): Eukaryota > Viridiplantae > Streptophyta > Magnoliopsida > Caryophyllales > Aizoaceae > Monilaria > Monilaria moniliformis. Next base: position 12,433 of record JAYDZE010553376.1, on the reverse strand, counting down.
ACTCACTTTTGGCAAAAACAGCTTGCCATTTTCAAGCCAATATGAGAATCCACCCTTCTTCGACCCATTAGCTAGTCCAACTGATTTACTGTCATGTAGTAATTTTGCACGGGGAGAACTGACAGATGAAACAAGGAGAGCTGCTCCATCACCAACCAGTCCTGGAAAACTAATTACTTGAATCGTGTCTGGTGGCAAAATCTGCCAATTTTCCCTCTCCAGCACCATCTTTAAGGCCTGCAAAGCAAATAATGATCTAAGTCTCACAATACAAGAAAAGTTTCCATCCTACATTTCCTTTCAATTTCAAAATACAAATGGTAAAAGATTATCAACTTACTTCAATGCTATAGTTTTCACATTCATATCAAATTAGCATGAATCCAGTTTTGACCTTTCTGTTTTGTTCTATAAAGCAATCCTGTATGTTTGCAACTTTCACATGTTTGCACTGATGATGAATATAAATTTTTAGTCACTCACAACAGAATATGACGAGATGAAAGATTCAAACAATCATAGAAGCATGACAAACAGTCAAGTATTCCTGCGCATTATATGCTCTCACTCATAGAGTTGGACTTACATAAATATTCTGACGATGGAATGCAGCAAAATAATCTTCACAAATGGATTTAACCTTCTGGCGGAACTCAATAGCCTCTGTCCCACAAAAAGCTTCCCCAGCCAAAATGAATATACTTAAATCTTCATAGTTTCTCAAAAATTGATGAATGCTAGTAGAAGAAACTGCTGAAGATGAAAGAAAAACTGATATACGGCTTGTGGTAAGTTGCCAAAGGTTCCTACATCCCCTTTGTAAGGCGAGTGAAACAAACGTCACAGCATCTTTTCGCAGCACGAACCATGAGGACCCGCTACTTGATGCTTCACTTCCATCATCTCTTCCCTCATCAGTTAGATGATCTTCGAGTATAGGGCCATGGGTTCCTTCAGTATCTGTTACAGATATCGAACTCACTTCTACTGAGGAGAAACGAGATCCTCTCTCAGTTGATGCAGTAACTGAGCCTTCTTCTGCCAGAAAAGTAGAAGAAACTTCTTTTGCAGTATCCTCAGAGACCCCAGATAGCATACCATGTTGATTAGCACTAGGGTTAATGCAGGATGACACCTGTCACAAAGAATGAGCATTTAAAAAGTCAATGTTTCACTAGCACTTTCAATTGTATTCAAATAATATCAAATATTATAAAACAATAAAGTTGGAGAGTGATAACTTACTTTGTCTTCAAGTTTGAAGTTGGTAATTACATAGTAAGAACACATCAGCTTAAAGAGAACAGCTAGTGTTGCTTGTAAACACTGCCTAAACTTGGACTCGGGTATTTGGGTGCACAAATCACTGTATGTCAGCCTGGGGAAATTAAAATACAGACAAGAAAGGCATTACACTACATCTCATCTAAGCATAAAACTGAGGAAAATAAACCCCAAGGCCAAAATATATCCAATTTCAAAGTACAGGAAGAGATTAACTCACACCTAGTAATTTGGGTATTGGGATTTTTAACATCCTGCAATTCCAAGCTTTTCGTGTTAGCCATATAAGAAATTCTAATGCTAAATGAAAGCATACAACTCAATTAATGCATTTGAGGGTGTTGAAAGCATACAGATGCGTGCTTCTTTTGGCATATACTAGTTTTTTTCGGATAGTTACATAAAAATACACTTGATCAGAGTAGTCTGGTAATATACCAAAGCTCGGATTTGATATAATTCATGCTTCAAGCACAAGCCAACATAGTTTATTATAAATAATAGAGCTGCAAACTATCTATCTTTTTCTTCAGAATTATACGTTTGATGAAGCCAGTTCCTCTAAATAGCTCAGTACAAAGGATGAATTATTTTTAAAATAGTTATTAATATATTAAATGATTATCTTCGGAATTATTTAAATTATTTAAATTTTGATAGGCATATATTTATTTTGGTAAGTGCCCATTTTTTCTTCAATAATATAAATTTTAAATAAGAAATGAGTAATTTCAAAATTATTACCCATAATAATAATAAATAATTATTTAAATTAATTTACATATATTAGTTGTTTTAGCTCAAAGGGCATAGTAAACCTATTGGGTTTGGAAGGAATGACAATTGCCTCAACTTTATGAAGGGTGATTCCACTGGGAATGGTGATTCTTGATATCAAGACATCGATCATAGGAATGAGAATGGATATTCCAAAGATTATTTCATTCCTATCTCATTCCATCATATGAATTACATCCTTACTTAAATGATAAGCAATTAGATTCTCATGAAAATATTTTTCTTGCCTCTTGCAAAATGATCTTCAAGGCTGAGTGACTTTCAGAGAGAACCTCCTGCATGAAGAAGCTCTGTAGTTTTTCAGCTAGACCAGGAACATCACCAATTAAAGCATATGCATCAATCACCTGCAGAATTGAGAAACAAATCACACTTTATTTTACACCCAAGTGTGAAGTAAATGAAAGTTTGTTCATGGCATGAACATGAGAACAACAGTGCATATGATGATCAGGATACCAGACTTATTTCTCAGCTATCTCAGGAAATGTGCAAAGATTTAAGCAATTATTAATTTCAGAACCTATCCATACTTTAGATGGGCTATAGTGATAATTGGACAATAGTTTCATGACATGATTTCACTGAATGCTATGAGTCACAAGATGAATTACTTTCACGGTAATAGCTACCACTTGACGTATTAAAACAAACTTCACCTTTCTATCAAAAGTGAGAGCATGGAGTGTGCTCTTCTGTAAAACTTATGATCTTAATTTTGTATTTTTTATCGTGACTATATGCTTTGTCATCATCAATCAATAATGAAAAGAAAAAATGTGTGGAATAACAGATACAGATGACATATGGATATATATTTCACATAAAATCAGGAATTATGAATAATAGTTATTCATATATTACAATAGTAATCTACAAACAAGTGGGAGCAAGTAGGACTTTATGACTAGTTCCTCATATTATGTAAAGCCAATCTGGAACTAACAGTGAGATAGCCATCCTCTTTGAAGTCCTGGCACACTTCTAATAGAAGTGAATCCAACTTCTGAAGAGTCTTCCCCAACCAAACCTGCACCATATTAGCTATCTTAATCATTGTGTGAAATTAAATGAAGCCCAGGACATATAATAATAACAATAATAATAATAATAATAATAATAATAATAATAATAATATTATTATTATTATTATTATTATTATTATTATTAAAATAAAAGCTGAACAATTATCACAAACTGTAAGAAACTATAAGTTAATCAAAGATAAACCTATATGTACAGATAAAGAGGAAGCACAAACACCACTACAGAATAAATAAAAAGCATGTTTCTTTTATGTATTGCATGTTTAGTTCACCTCGACATCAAGGCTCATCTCTTGCACAGCCGTAAGGTCTGATAAACTATCTAAAAGTAGTAAATACTCGGGCAGTACTTGGAAAGCCTGAGAATGTAAAGGTAAGCATTTAGAAAGAATATTTCAATTTATGCATACCAAAATATGCATACGAAGCAAAAACAACAACAGAATAGGACGAAAAGACAAATAAAGAACTGAAAAGACTCCTTCTCTATAATCATTATGTAAAATTATTAGCACCTTAGAGAAACTCCCCTCCTCAACACAAGTATCAAGAGCCACTTGCAAGTCCACTGCATGACGAAGCTCGGACAAGATGGGAAGCATGCCCTGGGATTAATAAAATAATAAAAACATTATAGCCTCGTTACTAACTTAGTTTCAGTTAGAATCACAAACAGAATCTGCCCCTAAGCATGTAATTTAAAGATAAATACAATGAGCATACCCAACAGAAAGACTTAACAATAAATAGCATTTCTTAACTGTACTCAACGTTGAATATGCTGCCGAGGATTTAAAGATTTAGTAACAATTTAGGGATAAGATGATTATGATATTCTGCTCTTTTCTTCCCCCAAATTCATTTCTTGCCCTAAGATAGCTGAAGTGAAGTAAATGTTACCAGAAATTTCAAACTTGTGACTAGAGTCATTTAAGGTCAATGTTATTATAGTCAACGAAAGAAAAAGAATGAATGAGAGATTCATTGTAACGCTACTCGACAAGTCTGATCAGCAAATTTGGCTAAATAAGCATTTCATTCAGCATCCTAGATAAGCATTTACATCAATTTCACATATTTGGTTCTTTCAGATGTAAGAAACAATACAAGCGATCAATACATTCTTTAAGAAATATATGTGCAGTTTACTGTAAAGTATTTTCTTGATGCCCTTAGAGAACCTGCACTTAAGCTTTGCTCTGCAAGGCTTGGATGGAAAGGGAACCAAAAGAAGAAATACAGATTGGAATAATCAACCAAAACTTTCAGGTGAGCAGATTACCAGTAGCACTTGCTTCTTCTTTGAATTTTCTGTAACAATTAGATCCCTAGATACCTCATTCCTTGAAGAGGTAAGGTGTCTTCGCCCATTCTGCAATAATAAAACAGGAAACATGATGACAACCTTGGCTTTCCAGGGAAACCATCATCTGTAGATCAATGTTTATTCGATGAAATTCCTAGAAACAGATTGTTCAAGAATCATAGTTTCAAAATATGGAATTTTTGGGAAGAGAATAGGCATCCACTTGTTTTCCACATCTTAAAGACTAAAGCATTTTAGCACAGACAACCATGTTAAGTCTGAGTTCGGCAATGCTTAATCAGATCTACCAGCAAGTTCAAAGAGTTACACTAATCTCTAATCGCTAGCAGTTAAATGGTAAAAAAGTCACCTGCTTACCATGCAGATAACATTTGCAATCTTCAAGTCCTTCTCCAATTCTCTAACCAGATTCATCCCATTTACTGAAACAAGTATATTACCAGAATGTAGGAATTCAGAAATTCTAGATTTTTCATATAAGAGAAAACTATATGTAAAGGAAAGGTAGAAATTGTGACCAAAGTAGAAAATTGGGTGCAACCAAGTCAGGTAGCAACTAATTCTGCTAGATTCAAAGAAATGAGATTTGAAGGGCAGGCTCCAAATAAGCAACACACTTTTGCAACATAAGATGATCATGCAAGATAAAAATATGGACTGGAAAGTGATAGCTAAGCCAATTCCGAGTGGAAAACAACAATTGCAATAAAGAAGTTCGTGGCATTTCTTTCGTAAGTCAGTACCTAAAAGAGAATGACTTGAGTATACAATAGCTTAAAGTTCCTTTATTTATCAACTATCCTAGAAGGATCCTTGTATGACAAGGATTACGGTTTGCATAACAAGAGGGGTGAGTCAAGAGAGCCGAGTTACACCTTTTGAGGAGTTTGATCAGAAGAGTAGATTCTAAAGATATTAGAGAAATTTAAAGTAATCTAGCAAGGTAGACTACTTCACATAGACTAAGCAAATATAAGGTGTAGCACATGCTAGTTTCTTTATAAGAACTTTCCTACATTCCAGGAAACTTAAGAGGACCCAAACAGGAAAGTAGGAAACTCACCCATTTGTTCGTGATGTTCCATTACATGGCGCGACAAGCGCTCAGAAATTCTATCCAGTTGTGCTAATCGAAGAGCAGCCTATAAAAGAATGCAATGTAGAATGATCTGTAAATAACGGATTGATAAGATGTTTATTTTGGTTTAAAATGGAAGCATAATTACGAAACAGCAACACCAGCCCCATCCTCCTAAAACTTGATAAAGGAACAGAGGAAAAAAGTTTGAGGAGAGTACTCAATGGATCCAGGTATAAACAAAAGACAACCAGTGGCATACATAGATGAGACACAAAAGTAAATAACAAGAAAAGATGACGTCTGAATAAATGCAACGAAAACAAAGAAAAAATGGAAATATAGAGAAAAAAAAAGAATATCAGCAAGAAAACAAACAGGACCACCACAACAGATGTTGATGTTACGTTAAGCAAATCAAAGGTAACAACAATGTAGCATGCATGATGGAGAGAAGAAAGAGGTCAAATAAAGAATAAGACCTGTTCCTCAAAATATGCTGGTTCATTTTCTTCCGAGGGGATTTTTTCTAAAATGTGTTTAAAAGGATCAAACTCCTGAAAAAAGAAAAAGAAATATCCACAGCAGTTTCTGTTAAATTTATGGTTTGCGGATAAAACGCAAATAGATACAACACAAAAGCATCTATCATAACAGTAGCATTAAAAAATATAAATGTTAGCACCGTATTGAGTAGCAAAAGCAACATATCAGGAAGGAAAGCTAAGAGGTACCACTTCCATTTCCGATGTTACATAACAATTTGGAAGACACCACAATCATCTTCCAAGAGCTTTCCTCTGTGTATTGTATGTCATTGCATACTTCTATGTTTAAATGGTTAACTGTAATTTTAAAATCAGTCACCTTCTACCATATTGACGTAGCCAAAGATTGTTCTACCATGATATGTAGTTCTAAGCCTTCCATTGCATGCAACTACTCATTGAAGTTGTAATTACCCACATTTATGAAAAAATAAACTGCTTATGGAGATAATTTTTGACCTCATTGTTTCTCTTCGTCTTGTTTAATTATATATTGAGACACGAAAATCACTGATGCCGCTAGAGAAATAGTAAACAACCTCCTCGTAAAATTCCTTCTCGAGCTCATCTACAGCTTGACCTTGAGGTTTGCTCCCATATATGAAACTCGGTTCATCGGAGCTTGAAAAATTATGTCTTTGATGTGGAGGTAGTCCAGCAAGAACACGGGCCACAGCTGCAGCTGCTGCTGCTCGTGCTGGAACCTGTGTTGCAAAATAGTTGCATTTATAAAGTCAGCGATAACTCGGAGAATTTCAGATCAGCCTGAATAAATACTAAAAGACAGAAAAGGATACAGTTATTGAAATGTGAAAATCAGTTTGTTTAGTGTGATAACACTCTGCAGATTCATTTTTCTTTACATATAAATCATGGTGTTAATTTGGACTTACTCATCTTCCACTTTCATTGTTTCTTCAGGAAATTGAACCCATAGAAGGCATCAAAGACCATACCAACCTATTGGCAGACACCATTGGACATTTTCAACATTACATAAAAGATAGAGAAGGCATCAAAGACATACCAACCTATTGGCAGACAACATTGGACATTTTCAACATTACGTAAAAGATAGAGAATAGCCTCAAGCCTCAGCTATAACCAACTAAAGACAATCAAATTGATTGCCTTATGATAGAAATGACCTTATGACAACTTCAATCAGATATACAGTGAATTCCAGACGTTTGTCTTATCTGCAACTTTTAACTCATCTATCTTGAACAAACTTAATACTTCAAAATCAGTCCATTCCTTGATCAACTAAAAAGCCCTTAACATGACCATCGATGCACAAACATGACATAAATTTCATTATAGATACGAACAAAAATTTCAGTAGCTACAAACAATTTGAAGTTCAGTAAATAAAACATCAATGTGCTAGCAGTTTATTGAATACACTAAGCAGTCTTTTAAAGTTACCTATAAGCTCCGACATTATGAATTACTAAATTCCGGTCCAGGATCACTATATGTACCTCAACAAATACAAACTCATCAACAAAATATATATATATATATATAAAAACATCTCTTAGATTGAGTAACCTCAAACTCCACAATCAAGCGACTGCATGATCACAGGCTAGTTAGCTGCCACAAAATTATTAGCTTCAGAGACCGCATTCACAATGCAACACACATATTGTCACGATACAATGTATCAGCACCACAATTATCAGTTCAGTTGGGGCTGCTCGCAGCAGCGAAATTCCCACTACCTCGGGACGACCAGACGGGGAAGGCAGGAGGCCAATCGAGCGCGCGGAGCGAACTGAGCTGAAGATCTTCTCCCCGACTTTCGACAAGTCCATGCCGCCTACTTCTCGCGAGAAGAGCAGTGATCCTAGGAATAAATACCGCGACAATTCAAACCCTCCCTCCCCGAAATCACCGGCACCGCCGCCAGCGGCATTCAATAGCAGCAATGGACTGAGTGGAAACGGAAGTGTCGGTGGATTTTCGCCCGACTGCATCTCAATCACGCCCGCCGCCCCCGTGCACTGAATCGCGCCCCCTCATTGCGGCCAGATCAGATCGGAGATCATGTAATCGCGCAATGGCACTCGCAGTTACTGTGTGTCGTGTGTGTGCGCAGAGAGAGAAAGAAGAGAGAGGAAATTAATCTCGTTGGTGATTGAATTTTGAGGTTGGGTTTACTTTGGATTGATTGTGAAGACTTTTTCTGCGATGGATCTTAAAAGTTCAATAATTTGATGGAAGAAATTTGGGAACTCACTGCACCCAAACAAAATTCATTTTTTTCATGTACTTTTTTGGTATTGAACATTGCTTTCCTCTGATTAGCATTCCATCATCCCCATCGATTTCTCTCATTTATTTTTGAAAAGTTATTTAGAAAAATAAAATTGCAGTGTAATAGTATGACTCGCAAATTTAAGTCACGTGGAACAGATGGAATACTATTTTTATCATTATCAACCTAATTCTTTGTTTAAATTTATTTGATAGCTTGAAAATTATAGTTATTGACAACTCGTAATTCGTCTTATGTGGGAATTCACATTATTCAAGTGGAGTTTAGATTTGGTCTAAAAAAAGTATGGTTCAGATTCATACATAATAGTAATGTAATAAAAAAGAGTTATAAAAGAATCGTATTGTCTAATACCGTAAAATCAAATGTGTGTCTTTATCAAATTTTAGGGGTGTTCAGTTCACAAATTAGGAAAATTCATGTTACATAATAACATGACACAAGTTATATGAATGTGCTTGGTTAGGATAGATTTTAGGGGTGTTCAGTTCACAAATTTTAGACATGTTTTTGCATTTAGGATAACTTATTTTGTGTTTGGTACACTTGACTGAATTCATGATTTTAGTAGTCGTTTGACTATTATGTCTTTTCAAAAATAAAAATAAATGAATTTGGTGGAGAGAGCATAGTCCTTGCATCTTCCTAGAGGCATGTGATTTTCTCTCTCGGCACATGAATTCTGCAAAGGGGGTAACATTGTGGACTTGCGCTAGGGATTCGCCAGAGACGTTGCTTTGGACGGTCCACTGTGACGGCTGTTCGTTGGCATCTGGAGCCAACAACAACAAAAAAAATTGCGTAAGGCAATGTTGTTAGCCGGTTGGAACTGGGTCTGAACTCCCAGCACCGATTCCCAAACTACGATGAGCACCAAATTATTCCATCGAAAACTCATTTGCAACCACCCATTATAAACTAATGTCATATCAACATTTGTGTGGCAAAAAAAAAACTCGCATCCCCTGTCTTCAGCACAAAATTCAATTCATTAATACATAAATTAACATTGTTTACATGCCTTACAAAAATTAACATAATTTACCTTCACTGACACACACACAAACAAGACATCAAAACTCTCAATCCATATATAGCCCAGATCTCACAAATTAATTAAACATGAGTACTTGTTTGTCCGAGTTCTTTGGTCGCTCAATTCAGCGTCTATTTCCGGTAGCAAGTTGCGACAAAATCCACATTGTACCTCACCCTGCAATATGTTGGTTTCAAGTTTGTTTATGAGGGCAAATAGGGCAGTGTCAAATTCAAACCTCCATGTTGCCCTTCTTCCGGTAGCGTATCATACGTGTTCTCCATGATAAGGTAACAAAGCATAATAGGGTTTTAACTCAGCCATGTAGGCGGGCCGTTGATGAAACACGAGCAGGCATGCTAAACAAACATGCTTATCAAATGGATAAATAACGCATGATTATATAGCATAACATGGATTAACCCATGTAACAAACGCCCCCTTATAGGACAACAAAAATACGGAGTCATATGTCCTATTACATGTTGTATTGTGATACTTGAGGAATTACTTTAGGATTACCGTCGATTTAGGCCAGTTTGCGTCCTACTATTTCATGTCACATAAACATTGTACTGTGTCATTTTAATGAGAACATTCTATTTGTACTTCTATAGTTCATTACCAATGTTTATATTAAATAAATTATGCAGCATGAATTATAAAATTAATAGAATAATTATATTACACTAGATGACAATAATTTGTGTGTGTTTTTTTTTATCAAATCTGTAACAGTAGTGTCCTACTAACATAAGCATCTTATGTTAAGACACTCAGGCTAACATCTTTTAAGAAGTTTAAAACGACATTCTTATCTGGTCTGTTAAATCCTCTACTACGATAATTGAGAAATTACTCTTACGACACTTACCTATTAAAATATATTGTGTCACTCATTGTTTAGTGTCATATTAGATAAAACACTTTGTTGTATAGATAATGTTATATTTATATTTATATATTTAATTATCGATGTATATGTTAAATAACTTTTTTCACTACTTTATTTTATTTTATTATTATTAGCGAAAAAATACAAAATAACTAGTAGTCGCATACACACTCTTGATGTCTAGAACTTCTCAGGGCATCTTCAACGCAGACGCAAACGCGACGTGCGATATGGTGCCGAAGTTGGGGTTGCGTTATGAGGGGTGGGGCGTGTCGGCCGCAAAGACGGCGTTCGACTCGGCTCACGCCGCAATGTTGTGGCTGGGTTGCAGGGGTGACTGGGGAGAGGGTTGTAGACTTTTCAAAAAAAAATCCCAACGAATACTTTAGGGTTTTTTTTAAAAAAAAAAATCATCTTCCCTTCTTTAAATACAACAACTCCCTCATACTTTTTTCATCCTTCTTCTTCTTCCATTTCTCATCTCTTCTTCATCCAACTAAATTCATTCTCTTTCAATTTCAAAGCCAAAGGACTTAAATAATAACAATCTTAATTCCTATTTCAATCTTGACCCAAATTGACAAGTTGGATTCATGCGGGTACTGTGAACAAAATGGTTGGGATCCACATAATTCAACGTCTTGAAATATGTCGCATAATTCCCAATCTTTTCAGATCACGTGGTCAAGCGAAAGTTCACCCAACCTCTCGGGGATCCACGTTAGCGACAATGACGTCAACAAGGTGCTACTATCCCCTCCGGCGAAAGGCATGAAAATTTATTTCACTCCAACTAAGGCAACAAGAAATATTCGTTGGATGAGACGAAGGTATTAACGAGCATCTATGTCGGCGTCTCTAAAGACTTGTTGATCGGCAACGAACATGAAAGTGGAATAGGTACTTGAGTAGGATTAAGACCATCTTCGCAAAACATTGGGCTTGGATGCAGAAAGACGTCTCCAAATTCGCCGACTATATCACCAATTTGCAGAAGGTATGGACGAACGACTATAGTTGGGATGATATTCGAAAAGAGGCTTTCGATGAATTTTATAATGATGAAATAAGACAATTAAAGTATAAGGAGGTGTGGACAATTGTTAAAAACTACCTAAAATTTTCCCACGTTACTTCATCTGATCCCAAAAGAACGAAACTCTCCGCCTCACGCCAATACTCAACAAGCGGCGATGCTGATGCCATCAATTTTACTTAAGGATGGATGAGAGTTTGTACACAGAGCCGGCATCGAGTGAGAGTCGTCCCATGGGTCAATAAGCGGTAAAGCGGAAGGCGAAAGCGAAGGGAAAAGCTCTGGCGACGATGAGTAGTGAAACTGCGTGAGAGGATAAATTTATCGGCTTGTACGAAAATATTGGTTCGATGATCGGAGCAATTAATATCAAAACGTACTTAAAAGCTCTTGGAAAAGACACGTCGGCAATGGACGAAGACAAGTAACAACATGAAATCGTATTCCAACTATTTGCACGCAAACTAGGATTAATGTAATTTTTAGGATTAATTATGTAATTTAGGAATTTAAATTATGTTAATTTTGATATTAAAATTATGTAATTTTTGAAATTAAAATTATGTAATTTTAGAAATTTAAATTATGTAATTTTCGTAATCATTTATTTTTTATTTTAGAAATATCGCAATTTAGAAAGTAGAATTGAGTTGAGGGGACCAGAGTACCAACTAATTACATATAACCCAATTTTAATTACACTTAACTACTATTATCGTATATAGAGCAATCATTTTCATATATTCTCGTATCAAGTCAAATAATTAGTTTGATTAAAAATAACTTTTAATCAAACGGCGGGCTCGGCGTGGAGCGGCAACCGCAACGTTAGCCGCAAAAGCAGCGATCGGCGTGGCGTCGCCACAACAATTTCCATTTAATTTTCCTATCATTTTTTTTCTTTTTCTTTTCCTTTTTCTTTTTTGATTTTATTGCTTTGGATTTTCCTATAATTTTCAATTGCAATTAGGCCGGCAAAATCGGATACCCGCACCCGAAATCAGCCCCTACCGTGTACCCGCACCCCGACCCCGATTCAAGAATCGGGTATCCAAATACCCGACGCGGGTACCCGTACCCGACGCCGGCGGGTACCCGCAC
>JAYDZE010553365.1:0-13316 GCA_034509125.1 Monilaria moniliformis | reverse complement strand
ATAAAGGAGTAGTAATTGTAAAGATTTATCATGGAATACAGAATCCTTTCTCCCAATGTTTATTTCGTTTCTTTCCCTCTACCATCACAATATATCTCTGTAACTCTGTTTGCTCGGCGGTATATTGATCGTCACCAGATGCGGTGCCTTCAATCCTTATTTCATTAATTCCATCGGATGTGGATTGTATAGATCAAGAGGCTTGAGGTTGTGATTTATCCAACCCTATTTTTAAGAATCTGACCCCAAAATTTTCTTTTCCAACTCCGCCAATGTTTTTCTTCACACCAAGTTGCGAAATACCATTTCCATAAACACCAGAATTATCGGATTTATACTGTCTAAATCATTACAAAATAATACTTCTTTTCAAATTCATGATACAAGAATGAATCAATTTTGAACTTCTTCAAGGGAAAAAAAAAACAGTCTAGAAACCGTCATATTTTATTACCTTAGAAACATGTGATGAATATCATCAAAGATATCAAGCAGTTGGTCTCACTCAAGATGATCATGAGGCCTGATCGACATAAAGAAGGCGGCATACTGCCGGAGAAGCCGATCGCTGTCATCTCCGGTGGAGCGAAATCTCAGCGACCGCCGCGTTCTGTCCATGTAGCGCCGCCAAGCCAACTGGATGTTAACGGCGGCCCATGTCCGCCAGTTGGAGGAGTAGTATCTAGAGGTGCGTGTCAGCCTCTCGTTGGCGAATTTGTAGCGAAAGTGATCGGTTATATACCTCAGATGCTTGGCTTCGAGGGCAAATGCTTCGGTGGATTCGATGCAGGTGAAGGTGGCGGAGGAAGCCGGGAGTCTGTCCTTGAAAGGGCGGCGGAGGCACCACGACATGAGCTCGTCTCCAAAGAAGCCACCGGGCTCGAGCATGCTCGTCGCCACCACTCCTCGGCTTAGGTTTTGGCTGCTCTTCACTCGGCCGCGGACGATAAACACGATCCGTGGCACCGGGTCTCCCTCTCGTATGATCTGTTTGTTGGAAATGATGGAAAGTTGAATATATTTAGGACTCTGCTGCATACTAGGAGGATAAAGGTGTATAACATATATCTATGACACCTTTAAAATACATGGTCCGATGTATGCATATAGAGTTGTGCACTTACATATACCACCTTTTAGATGAGATGCGTAATTTAAACCATAACTATACTGTATATTAATTTATAAATAGACATAACTACCGAAATTTCACGTGGGATAAGCAATACCAAAGACAAGTATACCAATACTAATTTCAATATATCTAACCAAACTCGAGATTATATACTATAAATACCGTTGTGCATCCAAGTAAATTATATTGATACCACACGATAAAAGACATTCTAAGAAATCAAAATATCAAGTCTTATTCGGTACTGTTAGACATAACCCTTAGGTAGTGTTTGATTACTTGAGATTGAATTGATCCGAGGAGATTGAATTGGCCCAATATTACCTGAGATTAACTTTGTCACAAGGAAAGACCAAGAGTAATAAGTCAAGACTAGTCTTGCGTGGCGCTATCCCGATATTAAGTACTGGCCCGAATCCACTCAACCGAACAACACTCACAAGACTAAATCCTATTTAATAAATCCAACCGAACACCTCATTAATAGATTGACAGTCTCTAATTAGCCATATAAATAGTACTTGGGATAGTATTCAAAATGTTAGCCTAACATGTACACTAAAGAAGTGTTTAGTTTGAACGATATGATAAATAGATAAAAGTAATCCAAATAAATCTATCATTTATATGTGATGGACTGATAAATTCGAATTATTTAACTATTGTATCCTTCCAATTTCATTCATATATTTTATTAAACTATCATATCAAACGTCTCAGATTAGAATATAAAATGGAAAGGACATTACCTTTTCATCTTTAGAGAATACGAGAGGCTGAACACGGTCGCATATGTTGTCCAGGATCAGGTCATCCAAGCTGTGAAATATCGGTACCTAATTAAACATCAAATAAATTGTAAACTCGCATGTTTCAAGAAAATGCAATTCTAGTTAAAGAAAAAGAGCCATATATATATATATATATATATACCTTTTTAATAAGATCCAGGCAGAGAAAGCGTTTGATGTCCCGTCTAAGCCCTTCAGGCAAGTCTTGAATGAGTTCCATCTCATCATCACACCCCAGAGTTGCCCATTTTTGATGCTCATAACGCCGAACTCTTTGCCTCAGCTCCGACGGCAACTGTCTCCGCTTCATCCACCACTCCGTGTCCCGGGTCCTCAGTTGCATCTTTCGTTTTTTGGCCATGACGGCGTGCAAAAATACCTATGGTACAAAAGATTTTTAATCCGCAAGTATATTCAGAGGTGAATACGAGATGGAAGGCTAAATAGTCAAATATATTCCAAGGTATCTCAAGTTTTTTCAATTTTATCTACAACTATCGACTTTAACCAATTAATACTCATGCTATGGGAAACTACGCATATCTATCCCATAAACAAAATTCTCTGGTATATGAAAGTTGAATGTCTGTTAGAAATTTGACGTGGAAATCCAACAATAGGGAACCTTTACTAAATCTATCAACCTTGTAAAAATCTTACGATCCTACTAAAGTTTCAGTTATCAAAATTTTTATCTAGGGATAGATTTGCATAGTGTTGGTATAGTCGTTACCTGAATGTTACCAATTAACAAGGTGAATAACATGAGGCCACTGAGGACAGTGCATATACTGAACATCACTTCCAACCAATGGCTCGTGGGCTCCAAGTCATTTCCAAAAGTGCTGCAAACAAATACCATGTAAAATTTAGCAACAAATCCTAGAGATTTCAATAAAAAAATGTTGTTGCAAGAGCTATTCAATTATCACCTCAGAGTCATCAATCCCCAAAAAATAGGATAGAGGATCTTCACAGCGATGGAGTTGCTCGAGACAACGGGGAGAGCCCACTTGTATATCCCATACTGGAACGGTCCATTCACATCCAAACACAACGGTTTTCTCATGGTTGAGTTACCACCACAGGGGATGTCCATAGCCCCTGATTTCAGTATTTGATAGCAAACCTCCTCCGAGCAGGACAACGACAGGTTACACGTTCCACTCATATCACACCGTTGCTTCAGGCACGATGCCACACGCTGTATGGCTAGAACATACCAGCATCCGCCAGCAACCTGAAACCACAAACAACGTATCAAGACTTAGCAGAATTTTTTAAAGAAACTATAGAGTAGAGGGGGGTTTGATTTCGATATGTACTTACATGAGAAGCAATGAAGTATGCTATGAGATTAAGGCCAAAGCCCCACCAAATTGTACCAAATATATACCCTGTCACCTTTTGCATTCTTCTCATCAAACATATGCAGTGATAAACCTTAGGCAGGAACTGGAACAAGAAGATAAGTAGGAGAATGGTCATTATCAGCTTTATCTGCTCGTCTCTTATCAATCGTGGCACGAGTAGCCAAAATGCCGCCTGCAGCAAAATCGAAAACCAGAGTAAGACTAGGAAGCCAAACATTGGAGCACACTCAGAGACGGGTGCAGAAAAAATTATTGATGAGGTCTGCGTTTCTAGATTTCAACGGACCAAAACAACGATTTGTGTACCAAATTTGTCACATCCAACTCAAAGCACAATCCGATAGAGCTTCTATGCTTGCTAGATTGGATGGCCTCATTGAACAAGAAATTTCAATTTTTGGATTCTAAAATTATAAAATAGTGTTGTTGCATGCATGTTGTATTACATCGTGTATGCTTATGACCTCAATCTTTATTTTAATGGGATCTTGGAGAAAATTATTTGAAACTAGCGATTCCAAGAAAAACAAAATGTGCACTAAAATAAGGCAATGAAAATCAACCCTTGGTGATCCGCTCGTATATGGCATGTGGCTCAATTATAGTCAGTCCCACAATGATTAGCTTTATCCCCACTAATTAGCCATTTTTTTATTTAATGACAATCATGTGTAACTACCCGCCGTCTGATTCTAAAACAGGTACTAAGATTGGAAAAAGAAGAAAACAAAAGTAAAATAACGATTTAAGGTACTCCACATAAAAGTAAAAGCTTGTGCCAAACCCAAAAAAAGGAGCTCCATCACTATGAATAATGAATATATACCATTTACATATTAGGAGTCCGTTTCAACTAATTTTACTTACAAGATTTGACTAAACTCAAACCATCTCCACTACAACTCAATTATTCTTTTGATCATCTACTACTAATTTAATTAGATTAGCGTAATCATATTTCATTTCCAGCTTTTATATTGTAGGGTGTAATCTGAAATCTCATAATACAAAACGAGAACAAAATTGAACGTACCTACGGTTGATATAAAAGATAGGGTTAATGATTGAAACTATTTTGATCTTTAGTAATTTATAAATGATATTCAAATATTCGAAATTTATTAATTCTATCACAATCTTTAATTAATGATACTATCACTATTATCCCGGCCTATTTAACTTATAGATACTATTACAATATTTTCAAATGTATCAATTTCATAATCGGAATTTATAGTCGTCATATGACGTAACGGATGATTGACCTATTATTTTGCTCCGAATAAATATGAAACAGAATTGACATGATTGCTAAAATTTGAGATACAACTCATTAATTTTAAAATTAAAATTGATAAATTCTATGATTAATAGAATTGATAATATCACTACTAAAGGCGACTGTTAGATTTTAGCGACTATAGATTTGATCATTATATATAAAAGACACACTGAGAGAAGATATCACCTGAGGCACGGGCAGAATGACAAACACATCAAACCAGAAGCCTTTGAGGGAGCTGAGGTAGTGTGCCGCGATGACACGTGTGTCCCACACGAGCTTCCCGCAGCCGACGACGAGCGACTCCCTTGACACATACGCCAGCCGGAACTGCAGCCAGAGGTGGCCTAGGTGCACCGCGTCCACGCACGTTCGGAGCACCGCCACCGCCGCCGCCAGGCCCCCGTCCATGTAGAGGCACGGCGACCCGCCCCGCCCGATCGAGAGCGCGTAAAAGAAGAGCGGGTCCACCGCCAGCGCCATCCCACGCGCCAGCAGAAACGCCCTGTTCCACCTCTGCACGCGCTTCGTCCGCGGGTCCAGCACGCCGCCGTGCCTCCGCCGCCCCCCGCCCTTCTGGCTCTCCGGCCGGTTCTTTATCGGGAGCAGCGAAGAACCGGCCGAGGCCTCCCACTCCGGCTGCCCGGCTCTCTCGCAGCTGGTCGAGTGGAAGACCGGAACTCCGACTTGAGTGCATTCATAGCACTCGCCGGAGCTCGAAAATTGGTATTCCTCTCCGCCGTCATCGCCGTATTCGGGCTGGACGGGTTTCCGCCGGAATATTCCAAACCACCTGCGCTTCACGCAAGATACTAATAATGAACAAAGTTGAGTTTAACTAAAAACCTCATTCTAATTAACAAATTAATACAAAAACATTATAGGCAGTAAAATTAACCAATAAAAATTGGGAATTAATTAAGAACCTTGAGATGGAGAAAGGGAGGTGTGGAATGTGGCGAGGCATCTTGGTGGGAAGGAAACCATTTAAATTCGTGTAAGAAAAAGCAGAGCTAAGGAAAGTGGAGATGGGAATTATCTGCTAATATGTAGTGAATGGAAAAGGGTAATGAAGTTGATGAATGGATGTGAATCGTCAAGTCATGTTCACTTATTAGCTTGTATTGATGCTGACAATTTTTAGGAGGGTTTGTGGAGACGAGGTGAGGGGTGGTGAACGTGTAGGACATGCATGTCTTTCTTTCTTTTTTCGTATCCTGGACTTTTGTGGGGGAGGGGAGCTAACTAGTTGGGCCTTGGAGGTTTGTATGATTTTCATGTCTTTTAAGGTGCGTATTGATTTAGTGGTAGAGTGATTAATGTTTAAATCCAAAAGTCTTAGTTTGAGTTCGTCATAGCATCATTGCCTTCAAATTTAATGTTGCAAATTTACAATTGCCCTAAAAAAATAATTCTCAAATGTGTTGAAGTTGATTCACTCCAATATCTTTAAATTTAAGGTTGTAATTTTCCTAAAATATATAATTTTCGAATGCGTTGGAATTGATTTATTCTGGTGTGTGATGTCTTGTGTCTATTTAAACTAGATGTGATTTTGAGTATTTTATACTCTCTCCGTCAAACTTTAAGTATCTCATTTCTTTTGATCATGAGTATTTAAAAAAAAGTGGTTAGAATATAAAATGTATACTGGTCATGTATTTAGAGAAAGAGAAAAGTAATTGACAATTAAACAACTAATTATATAACTAAAAAGTGAGGCAACTCAAAATGGAATGAGGCAACTTAAAAAAAAAGTGAAATTTTTTAAATTAGACAAATGAGTATTTTTCATTAATGATTAACGTTTTATATCTTTCATTGTTGATTGCTCGAGATATGAGTATAGTCACTTAATACATCGTTAGTCTAAATCCTTTGAGAAATTAAAGGAGTTCAAGATAGAAAAGAAGGAACGTCAAGTATCTTAATGAAGAGTTTTAAGATTTCCTATCACAAACATATATTGCGTCTCCACTTAATTAAATAGTCCATTTATCCCAATTATATAAACCGATTGGAATTTGTGCAACTTCAATTAATTTTATTCCTCCTTGGAGGACGAAATAACATGTCAATAAGAAATTAATCTCGAATATATTAAATTCAACGTCATGTTTAAATTATTTCTAAACATTTAATCGAATAAATTAAATTTAAATTACCATGTCAAAACTGAACTTAATTATCCTTATTAATTACAAATAACAAAATACGAGTTGATTAAATTTTTCAATTTGATTTTTGGTTAATCCGAATAAATTATATTTTAAATTATGAAACATAATTTTTTAGTGTAATCAGTGATGAAGCTAACTAATTAGGTTTTATGAAAAAATACAGTAGAATTATTCTTCGATTTTCTACAAGTTTGGTTGAACTATTTAGAACTAAATAATTAGTAAAATTAAATAATTTAATTACTTTGAGTTCTCAAATAAATTCAAGATTAGTATCATAATTGAGCCGGACCAAGCCAAATTCTCTCGTGCTCAAGTTTGGAATTTTATATTGAGTTGAGTCTCCAACTTTGTTATCGAATAGCTCAACGCTCACAAGTTTATTCGAAGCTAAACGAATATGTTTAAAATATTAATTAGTTTCTTAAAAATAGATTATCTTATCCACAATAACACACTATATTAATTGGTTACTTTACGGTAAAGAAAAAATAGTTAGATGTTTAATACAATTATTACTAATTATTGAAGAAAATATAATTATTTTCATATTAAATATGTTACATTTTCAAGCTAAATCACTTAATGAGATTGTTTACGAGCTAACAAGCTGAATACTACCATACTTAAGCTTGGATTGCTTAACTAACAAATTTCACTAAACGAGCTTTTTTCTAGCCGAACTCTAAATAGCTTGCGGGCGATCCATTTACATACTTCCTGCCATTTTTCAGTTGCCAGAGCCGTGACCCATCCATGTTTCAAAACAATATCAATTTATTAGGTCCATTTTCGATAATATGAAAAGTATGATTTAGATGGAATTAAAATTAAGAATCCTTAATTAATAAGTGATAGTACGCGGAGCCTGCTTTCATACCAAATTATACATTTATATTTAACAAATCTATCATATAAACAAATAATAGAATATTTATGAGGGCGATTAATACAATCAAATATATTGTTGCTTATTTCCTCTGTATTAAATAAATATCCTATTATACTTTTTTTTTTCTAATAAGTGTGTCATTTAAAAATTTGAGAGTAAAATATGATATTCTTCTCAATTTTATCCTTATTTGATTTTTGGAATTTGGTAATTAGTTGTATATATATATTTATTATCATAATTAATAAGATTAGAAAATTAAATTTTCTATTATCTTAATATGTGTAATCACACTACATAAAAAACGGAGTAAGTATAATGTATTGATTCGATGCGACTTTAATTAATTTTGTGCGGCCGAGTATGATTGCCTAATTTCTGATCTCATATACATCTTAATTTTACAATAATGGACACGAGATTGGAATACTAATCCCGATTCTAATCTTGGAAAAGATTTTGATGTGCTAAATGACAATTATGAATCATCAATTATATTATCATGAATGTAATTGTTTTTTTTTTTGTGAACTCGCCCACCAGAAAGAAAAAGAAAAAAAAAATCGAACCATATAAAGACGGAAAACGGGGCATGAGACATGTCACATGCATGTACAGAAATTATTGTAAGTCCGAGTCCAATGATGTGGATGTCATAGTGATCATTAGTTTAGAAAAAAAATCTGATAACATGTGCTCTTTTTATTCATTTTCTGTACTTATTTTTTTTTACTTTGTTCTGATAACAGAGGTAAAAATCAAAAGACATCCAGAAAGTTTTACGTGGTACCTAATATTAATAGACTCTCGCTTATAAGTGGAGCTAACAAAATAATGAGTAATATTAATCAATCAATTTAGTCCAATACTTTCTTTTCATTTCTGTTTAGAAATCCTGATAATCTACTTCAATATGTTAATGTTGGATCTTGTATTCCTATTGCATTCTTGCACGCAAGTTCCACTAGATGTCAAATTTGTAAGCACTATATATATGAATCGAAAAAAAAGAATACAACAATTATGCATTAGAATCTAATGACATCTAATTCAAGTTGCAAAGTTGAGGTATCACAAAACTTTCAATAGCGAGAGGTTTTGGGTTTGAATTCCGGCTGCGTGTGGTATAGTATATTTCTCGCTTTGTGATGGTGTAGTCAAGACTACATGCAGTATAGTGACACCACTTGCGTGTTGTGTAATATGTTTTCCACCTTATGTGGTGGTGTAATGGTTTTGCCTGCATGCCGTTTAATGCTTTGATTGATATGATATATTATTTTTAGAAAAAGAAAAAAAGAAGAAGAATAACACTTTATACGAGTTGGCTAATCTAAAAATACACCTTAAAAAAATTATGAACCATTATCATTTGGTAGATCATGACAATCTATGATTGATTCATGGATCGACCTACCTAATCCTAACGAATGATGATTTTTACGAAACATGGTTAATATTATGTATCTATATATTTAATAATGGAGGTATTTTTCTATCAAATCTAGAAGAAAAACACGCCAAACGCGATTTAGATGGATAACCATATGTATAGGTAATATCAAGATATGAATACAAAAATGAATTATTGGTGAGGCTGAGAAGCAGCTCACATGCATACACACAGCGACCAGTTTTTATACGGCTCTCTCTCGCTGACAAATTTTGCTGGGCCTTCACAGTTACAAGCATATATATCATCCACAAGAAACGATTCTCTCCCTTGATCAGCTTTGTTTGTCCTATATTGATTTGATAAAATTCATGCTTTCAGTTAGGCCAACCATCTCTCCATATAGGGCTTCTTAAAAGGATGTTCTTCTAATACAGCGCAAAGCATTGGCGGATACTCATCAGGTGTGGAGGGGCTTTAGCCCCCACTAAACCAAATTAGTAATTTTCTTTTCTTATAAGAACTTCAGATTTTTCTAATTATGCAAGTTGTTGTGCAAAAGTCCCTATCAATAAATCGAATATCTTAAAAAGTATATTCTAACTCAAAAAAAAAAAAAAGATAATATAGTCCCATTATAGATTTTTTTATGTCCGCCACTGTATAGAGCAAGACCGTGTCAATGTGAATAAACTGGATCACTTTGTATAGCCAACAGACATACCTCCCTCCACCGGTGAGGGTGCGTTGAAGCCTTGTTTGTTTCATACATCTAACTTTGTAAAGATAATAAGGGAATGGCTATGTCTTCCGGCGCTCCTTGCTCGAATGCTCCTTCGCTGTCGCCCGCGCGCGCCGCGCGCACGCTGTCGCCGCCGCACGCCGCGCTCTCGCCCTTGCGCCCGTGCGCGCTAATGTCGGCCTGCGCCTCCGCGCGCTTGCGCGTGCGCCTTGCGGCCCGCCGACCCTTTCTTGAATCTTGCGATGGTTCCTGTGCTTCCGTTCTTGATTCTTGAATTCTTGATTCTTGAACTCGGGTCGTATCAACTTCTCTCGACTATATTTGTTCCACATCGATTTAGTAAATTAAGATCCTAAAAGGGTGCTGGACCAATTCCAATACTCATGCTATTGAAAAAGACTTCATCTTTTTCTTATATACTATTATTAGGAACTATTTTTATAATAGGGAACTGCGAACCATGGATTTTCATCGAAACATGTATGAATTCGTTGTAAAAATGTATAAACTCAAATTATTTGGAATTTTGTTTCATATGGAATTCGAATCCACGTCCACGAATTCATTTAACAAGTATTTATATACGTATGTTCTTTCAAGTAATTATTTACATCTGTAACTTCTCTTGATTAATTTAACATACAACTCACAACCTTTTATTGTTCTCTCTCTATATAGTAACATATGCATAAAAATGGGATTGCATTTAATGAAAAAAATATATGATGACTGAGGAATACGCATGCCAAAGAACGCTAACTTTTCTGTCCTATCCTGCACTATTATGCTACACCATTTTTATGCGATGACCAGTGTTGCGCTATTTATTTTATTTCAATACTATATTTCTAGAGGTTTATAGTTTGGGCTTGGATGAATACATTGGAGTATAGATTATTACTGTATTAAATTTATTATATTGTTAAGATTAACATAGGAATATTCTATTTTTACAAAAAACTTGATAGAGCAAGGGTTGTGATAGGATACGGCCCAGAACATAGGCCCAACATAAAGCAGGCTTTAGGATAAAACTCGGCACACAAGAAGTTCGGCCCAAAAACAAGCAGCTCGGCCCCCGAGTAAGGCCCAGCTCGGCCCCCGAGTAAGGCCCAACATCTAAGCCCATGTAAACTCTATAAATAAAGACTAGAGGCAGAGAGAGAGGGGACACATTTAGAATTCTGAGAATTGTAACACACACCAAAGTTACAAATTTATTCTTACGCTTCGTGTTCATACTCTAAATTTCAGCTCGTGTTCAAGTTAACTAGCCTTCCGAAAATAAAATCGATCACTGGCGCCGTCTGTGGGAACTACAAATTTTGTGCTTTCGATCAAATTTTTCGAAGTCATTCATGGCAAGAAACACAAGGTCAACTACTTTCAGGTTGGCTGGGGGCAACAATAACAATGATGGTCCAGAAGCACGACGTGCTCAATGACAACCGACGAGAGAGCAGACCCTCGAAGGAGCCATTCAAGACCTGGACGAGTATGGCGAGCCCCTTATGGCGGAACAGGAGGAAAACAATCAACCTCGACCTCGGTCAGCTGGGACTCCTCCACCTCGGCTAGAAGAAGTCCCCCCACCTCGGCTACCGCCACTCATGCAACGGAACCTCGACGAGGACGTCAAGAGCTTCCTTGAAGAGTATCGGACGAGCTTCCTCCGATTTCTCAATCGAGGCCAGGGTCAACCCGATCGACGAGGCTGAGGTCAACCTGATGACGAAGAAAACGTCGCTTCACCCGAGGAACAACGCTCCCTCACCCCTAGTGTTCGAGTCCGAAACACGGATGACGCAAGAAATACCCGTGCACAAAAGGGTACACAATTCAACCGTGCAAGGAGCAGGCATTATGAGACATCCAGAAGGGATACAAGACGTCGACATCATTCCCTGTCGGATGACGAGACAGACTTCGGCCCGGAAGGATTTGACGGATACGGGAGGATTATAACCCCATTCACCGACGAAGTACTCCAAACTCCCCTTCCGGACAAATATAAGGTGCCAAGTATCGCCCCATATGATGGTTTGCGTGATCCGCAAAATTTCCTATCCCATTACCAGTACAGCATGATCAACCAACAACTCAACAATGTCCACATGAACAAGCTTTTCCTGGAGTTGCTAGTCGACAACGCACGCCGGTGGTTTGATAGCTTACCACCTGGCAGCATCGGTTCGTACCGAGAATTAATGAGAGCCTTCCACCGGAGATTTTTCCAGAAGGTCGAATCAAAGACCACATCGGCACATCTCCTCACAATCCGACAAGGACGAGACGAGTCGATTAGTGATTTCATGATCATGTTCAATAAGGAAACCCTGAAGGTCGAGTAGGTAAACGGCCTACTCATTATCTCGGCCTTCCAAAACGGTATCCTACCTGGTGCTTTATACAGAGAGATCATCAAGTACGAGCCCCGAACTGGTTCGGAGCTCTGGCGCATTGCAGATCGGTTCGCCAAGGCGGACGAAGCTGACAAAAGAAAGCGCGAAGCTGATAAAGCCAAATCTTCGGACAAAAAGAAGAGAGAAGAAGATTGGAGGGACCGAGGCCGAGGCCAACGTCACACCCTCGACAGAATGCAGCGCGGACCTCTGCAGTCCAGGCTCGGACCGCGCCCATTCCCCGAGTATTAGTAAAACTTCATTTTATTTCAATACTTTATATACTTCGTATTTTCTAAACTCGAAGGGAAGGTATAAAACGATCCCAAGGTCGAACTTATTCCCTCGAAGGGATGGTAAAATGTCAATCTTAAAACAAACTAAGTTCCCTCGACGGGACGGTACAAACACCTCCCGAGGCGAACCTTAAACCCTCATAAGGATCCCGAGGTCGAACCCGCCATAAGGGTCAAACAAAGTGTACACCGGGGGACCACCCTAGCGATGTTCTCGCCAAATAAGGAACCCAAGTTCATTCCCTCAAAGGGACAGGAACATACCTCCCGAGGACGAACTCATTCCCTCAAAGGGACGGTAACATACCTCACGAGGACGAACTCATTCCCACAAAGGGACGGGAACATACCTCACGAGGACGAACTCATTCCCTCAAAGGGACGGCAACATACCTCCCGAGGACGAACTACCTTCGCCCAACGAAGACTTTTTGTTTACTTGCAGGGGGCACTTCTCCAGCAGCCGCAGTAGCCTTCAGCGTGTGAGGGTCCGACCCCTCCTCTTGCTGTTAACCATCCAAACCTGCCTTGGCCTTCAGTGCCTCGCCTCTGCCTTTAGGAAGTCCACCTCGGCCCTTGCTGCCGCCGTCTCAGCACTAGCAGCGGCCACAAGCTACACCGGACCATCCGAAGACCACTTCGTCCATTTTATTTTTGGATGCGGTGACCACCAAACTCGGCCAAGCCGAGCTATACGAAGACCACTTCGTCTAAACGTACTTTTGGAGGATGTGATCGCCAACATCAGCTTCGGCAGGAGAACGAGAAAATCGACTTCGTCCATTTTATTTTCAGACGAGGCGATGCCCAAACTCGGCCTGCCCATCACT
>JAYDZE010553354.1:0-13318 GCA_034509125.1 Monilaria moniliformis | reverse complement strand
ATAATCGGCTGATTTTGAAACTTGCGGGATTGACCAGAATTTGACCAAATTTGGTGGTTTTTCCGGCAATTTGCCCTAAATATTAATACTATCATTATTAACATAGACATGCACATGTAATATAGCTATGAAAATTTATTGCGCACGCCAAAATTACAGATATGGCCTTCTTCCATTTAATTTATATGTTCCACAACAGCCCTCATTTTCCTAAACAATCCACCTAATTCCCAAATTTAAAAGTGGTCGATTTTTTTAAAATACAAAAGAGAGGAAATGATGCTGTCCAAACTCAAAACATTGTAATTTGATATTGAATTTGCTAGCAAATATCTCCAACTCTCATGCAATAAACAAGAGAGAGAAACACAGACATATGGGAAACTCTCTTGCATGCTTCTCTCTCTCAACAGTGTCGAACTCTCCACCAAAGAAGCTTCTCCCTCCATGGATTTCCCCCTCAGCCCCCCATAGGAGATCAAGAAAATCGGCATCTTCTTCGTCTTCTTCTCCGGCCAAGGAAACATCGAACGTCTTCGACGAATCCTATATTAAGCAGCAAGCTCAGATTGCTTCCATGCTCTACCACCATCACTTGCAAAGCAATGGAGGTGATTTTCTCCTCCACTTGGACCGCTCCATTTCGACCAAGAATCCACCTCCTTCTTCCTCTTCCAGGAAGCTTCCTAGGCGGTCACGCTCTGTTTCCAGTTCTACCCCTCTCTCTTCTATGCACCTCCCTAATCTCCAGGTTTCTTCACTTTTTTCTTAAATGTAGTTTTGTTATTTTTCTTTGTTTTGATAGAGTGACGTTTCTTTGTTTGACATTTTCTGGGATTTCTTTTGGATTTGAATTAGTTTTTTCTTTACTTCCATTGTCTCATTCAACTAGAAGGCGACGTGTTCAATAAGATTTTACTTCTAGGCAGAACTATAACTCAATCTAGACTTACGGAAGTATATGTTAAATAAAATTTTATTGACTTCTGAGGGGAAAAAAGTTTAGTTATCTCATATCTGGATGGTAGGAGAGTAGTTGTAACATCATAAATTAATGTTAATAACTTTCTTAGTTGCCTATTACGGCCATTTATTTAATTGCAGGTACATCTTGACCCTATACCGATTCAATTCTCTTTTCCACAACTTTAACCAAAAAAAACAATGCTATCATGAACTATATAATTTTATTTTGTGTAATTTTTTAATTATTCCAATAATTCAGAATGCTGCAAGAAATTATGGTGAAGAGAAGAAGAAACATTTTGTGCTGGTTCATGGTGGAGGTTTTGGGGCATGGTGTTGGTACAAAATCATAGCCCTTTTGAAAGAAGCCAATTGTGAAGTTGATGCCATAGACCTCACTGGCTCTGGGGCTAACTTTTGTGACATTACTTCTATTAAAACTATAGCTCAATATGCCAAACCTCTCATTGATTTCCTAGCAAATCTTGCTGATGACGAAGAGGTATATATGCATTTGTATACTTCATTTTTGTGCTTCATTATGCTATGTTTCTTGAATTATGATGATGATGATCAATGCTTGAAAATGCAGGTGATTTTGGTGGGACATGATGTAGGTGGAGTTTGTATGTCTTATGCAATGGAGATGAATCCTAGCAAAGTTTCAAGAGCTGTTTTTGTTGCTGCAACCATGCTCAGCAATGACCACAGTGCCCTTGATGTCTTCTCCAAGCAGGTCTGCAAATAGGGGCCGTTTCCACAGATCTGCAATGCGTTTTTTTGAAGTTTTTTTTTGGCTGATCGGAAACTTCATTTTGCAGTCATGCTTAACTGAGCTGAACCAACGTGCTCAGAAGTTCGTATATGGGAACGGGAAGAAACAGTTGCCAACTGCCATGGACTACGACAAATCCCTGCTCAAAGATTTCCTGTTCAACCGGACTCCATCAAAGGTACGATGGTGCTATGAACCCTAATCTTATATTGTTATTTCTGAAGCATTTCTTGCTACTGCGTTTATCATTTCAAGGTTTCTCATCATAAACATTTCTGTGTGTGTATTTAATAATGCAGGATGTGGCATTGGCATCAGTATCCATGAGGGCTGTGCCTTTTGCACCAGTGACAGAGAAGCTCTGCCTTTCTGCAGAAAACTATGGTTCTATCCCAAGATTTTATGTCAAGACAGATGATGATTTCGCCATTCCTGAGCCACTGCAGGAGGTGATGATACATTCGGATCCGCCTGAGCAAGTCTTCCAGCTCAAAGGCGCGAATCATTCGCCCTTTTTTTCGAAGCCTCAGGCATTGCTCAGGCTTCTATTAGAGATCTCAAACATCCCACAAGTAATGCAGGGGAAGAAGGCTTAGAAGGAGGCGACGCCGCCTTTCTGTTGTTGCAGCCATAGATTGTAATTAGATCATTAGACACTCGTAGAAAATGTTTTGATGCAACAATGTATGCTAGTGATAGTATATTATTTGTAGCAGTAAAGAGTATCATGGCTAGCACCACAAAAAATCACAACATTTTGAGCAAACCAAACAAAAAGTAAAGAAAAATAAAAAAGCAAGACACAGATTCGACTGAAAAGGGAGGCGTGGAAGCCGTATGTAAGCATCTCTCACATGGTTTTTCATCACTTCTTCCTCGGAATTTCAAGCCTCTTGCGAAAATCTTCCTCCATAAGAGGGATGCCATCACGCAACTTGATCTTCGGCTCCCAGCCCAACAGCTCGTTCGCCTTCGTGATG
Source organism: Monilaria moniliformis (assembly GCA_034509125.1). Classification (NCBI taxonomy): domain Eukaryota; kingdom Viridiplantae; phylum Streptophyta; class Magnoliopsida; order Caryophyllales; family Aizoaceae; genus Monilaria; species Monilaria moniliformis. The sequence continues at coordinate 10,597 of JAYDZE010553354.1, read as the reverse complement.
TTAGGCTTCCTCTGGCGAGGATCATCTGGAGTGTTGTCAACGGTTATGATTTTCACGTTCGGATTGATCATCTGCAACAAAAGTTTCGTGTTAGATTAACTGAGAAAATGCCTAAATCAGGCTGAAATCAGGAAACAGTTTTTACAGTTACAAATTTCTGAATTGTATGATCTAAAATGGCTTCAAAGGTTGGAATCTTTTACCTCCTTCACAGTCTCTGCGAGCTCTGTCATTGTGAATTCACCTGAAAATATTGTTCTTGGTTAGTATTCCCATTGAAAGTAAAATTTGAGGAAAATTCATTGCGGTCTAATGTTATCATGTCGGAATTTTATGTACCTGGATTGCCGATGTTGATTGGCCCAGTGTTGTTTCCTTCCATCAGTCTGATAAGACCGTCGACCTGACCAAAAAAGCAAGTAGAATGAGATTAAAAGAGGATTATATGATGCACTTTTGATTGCATAAGAAAATGATTCTCACACATACCATATCAGAAACATAACAAAAGCTCCTTGTTTGAGTTCCTGGTAACTGAACTGTCAAAGGTTCATCACTGCACACAGCAGCATTTCAGAAACTTGATCTCTCTCTCTCTCTCTCTCTCTCTCTCTCTCTCTCTCTCTCTCTCTCTCTCTCTCTCTCTCTCTCTCTCTCAAACACACACACACAAAAAAGAGGAGAATCAGGACCAGACAAGCAATCGAGATTTGGTTTTAAGGTAGCAGCATATAGTTGATTATTACCGTATTGCTTGAGCTAAGAAATTGCTCACAACACGGCCATCATCAATGTTCATTCGCGGTCCATAAGTATTGAAGATCCTTGCAATCCGTATCTCTATTGCAAATTCAATGTTTTGTATTGGTTAGGAACACGTGATGTTGCTGCGTGCAGCATCATTTTGGACAATTTTACATGGTACTAAAAGAGAGAGGGTAATACCAATTCCATGCTGTCTGTGATAATCAAACATTAAAGTTTCTGCTACTCTTTTCCCCTCATCATAACAACTTCTAACTCCTGTGATTTCAGATTAGGGAACAAAACAGCCTAATCAGCACTCTTCTCGTTCCAAATGCCTCAGTGCAAACGCAGATGGTTCATCAACACATAAAGTACCTATAGGGTTCACATTGCCCCAGTAGTCTTCGGTCTGAGGGTGCACCAGTGGATCACCATAAACCTCTGATGTTGAGGTCAACAAAATCCTAGCAAGAATGTAAAGCAGAATAAATGAACGAGTTCAAGAGGAACTGTTGGCAAATGAAAAGAAAATCCTAACAAGTTATTGTCAAACCTTGCTCCCACTCGCTTGGCAAGTCCCAACATGTTTAGTGTTCCAATCACATTAGTCTTTATCGTCTGTTTCATCAAAAGTATTGAACATCAATAATCAGTGGTTCTTTGTTGGTGAACTATATATATGTTTTACAGATATATGCTGTGACCACCTAAACTCTCTGTGTGTGCCTGTGAGAGGAGAGAGAGATAGAGAGAGAGAGAGAGAGAGAGAGAGAGAGAGATTCATCAGAGACACTTGCCTTGACTGGATTGTATTTGTAGAAAATCGGGGAAGCAGGGCAAGCAAGATGGTATATCTGATCAACTTCAACTAATAAAGGCTCTGTGACATCTGCAAAAAGGAAATACATAAAGAACTCAAAACCAGAAGAGGAAAACCAAATAAAAGTTGAGAATGTAAGAAAAGGTAGGGTTAACTACAGAGACTGCTTACCATGTCGAATAAGCTCAAATCGTGGATGGCCAATCCATTGCTTTAGGTTGTCCTTTGATCCAGTAAAGTAGTTGTCCACAACAATCACCTAAACAAAGTAATTGGTTCACATATGCATACAAACATATAGCCTATGTATTCTCTGATGCCAGTGTGAGCAAGAAACACTCACTTCGTTTTTCTCATTCTGCATCAGCTTGTCGACCAAGTGAGAGCCGATGAATCCAGCTCCACCAGTAACCAAAATTCTCATGTTTGCCTGCCAATCAAGTTCTTATTATGTGAAACTGAAAAAGACAGTGATTGTAGGAACAAATCTTTAGTGGTAGAAAAGACTATAAGCAAAATTCTTGAATATAAAATTCACCTTAGAATGATGGACAGAAACTTACTAGCTTTTGCACATATAAAGATAATGATCACAACAGCAATTATTCCATACAACTTTATCAGTTCAGACAGAGTATTTTGTAGAAAAACCACATTGCACAGCCTGAGAGACTACCTGGAAGAATTTTGCTTTTCTCAGAGGCGAAGGCTCAGGAGGTGGCTTGGTGGTCACATGGTTGCCTCCGTTCGATACTTGATTAGCCATTGTGAGGCACCTTCTTCAGGTTCCAACTCGAAGGCCAAATCTATGTATGTAAACAACAATCAGCAAATATCCAGAATATATGAATGATTAAACTGAAACACTAATATAGGAATCCAAATATCACTAGTATAAATCAAACTCTATCATTAGTAAAACAGCTGGGGAAAAAAAAAAAAAAAAAACTTCAACAGCAGATCAAGAGCAAATCAAAAGTGAACACTTGAAAGGTAAGAAACAATTCAATAGAGAAAATACATTATATATGTATTAAAACTTATCTAATCACATTTCAGAATTACTTCACTCACCAACATAATTCAACACTGTAAGAGGAAACTAATCTAAATAATTAGTAAATAAAACATCATTAAAATTCAATATTTGGTAGCAAACAAGAGTGTAATCTCTAAACAGAATACATTAAACTTTATTTCTTCACTAATCAAATCACCACGCATTCAAAACATAAAATAAATGAACCGGCCTTCAATCAAATCACAATTCACACATAAACAAATAAATCAGCTTTACATCCTTCATCAAAGCACTCACTAAATCAAGAACTAATAAGAAAAGCACTCACTAAATCAAGAACTAATAAGAATTTTTTTTTTTTTTAAAAAAAGAAGAAGAAACTTTGAACTAAATCAAGAGGTGATCACCTATTAACTACTGTAAGTAATTTATCAGTGGAAGTAGCACACTCTCTCACTGGATAATGGCAACAACTGCAAACTTCATCTTTATATACTGAACAATTTGAAACCCACAAATTAACAAAGAAAAAATAAAAGAAAATCAAGGGGACTCCTGAACCAAAAAAAAAAGAGCATCCTTCATCATTATGCTATACCAAACGTACCAACTAGAGAGAGAGAGTGAGAGAGAAAATCTTCAAAGTGAAGCAAGATCACAGCCAAGCATATGATTTTATGCAATATTTATCTTTTCAGTGTACCTTCAAGGTCACTCTACTCCATATCAAAACCTGCAGAGGCAGACATGGAAACGCAACTTCTACAATAACTTTTCAACCAAAATAGTAGTAATAAACTATCACCATATATATCTATACAGAAAAATCTGCTCTGATTGTCCTTTTTTTCTTTTTAAGCCAAAATTTTAATCTGCTTCAAAATTTTATATATTCTTGATAATCCAAAATTTAAAAATTTGTTATCAGTCGGCCGAGTTATGTGGGCTCTTGTTTCTTGATATAGTTGACTTCTTGATATTGGTGAAATATTGTTTAAATTTCGTAAGAACTTGTAATTCTCGTTCTAGGAAAAGAAAAATAATATATTCCAAACATGACAGTAAATCTTATTTGTGATATTATATGATCTGATTTGAAACGATTTGTTCTTTTACTTGTGTCTATCATTGTAGCTAATTAGGTAAGTAAGATCCCGGTGAAATTGTAATGGATTATTGAGATATATATACCTGTTACTTGATCTTGAAGTGATTTACTGCTTTTCTTACCCATCTATTTTCATAGACGTGTAATTGTTCGTTATATTCGTAAATTGTTAAATTAAGAAATTAAGATATAATCATATAATGTTGATTGGTAGTAGTAAATTGTGTATTTTATTTCTGTTGCTAATTAATTGTGTTTCTTTTCGATTTCAAGTTTTAACACTTATTTTACAATGTTAAACTATTTGAATCATGAGTTAGTAGACTTTATATTAAGATTGAAATAATAGCATTAATTGAATATTTATATTTAAGATAATAACCGTAATTCGTTGAAATTCGAAAGAAAATTACTTTATATTTTAATTTATTTTTATTTATATCATTTTAATAGTTATAGCTTTATATAATTTTTTAATTAATTTAATTTGACTATTTGTTTGGCCAACTAATTAAGTAGCCAAATTATATTCAAGGTAAATGTAGCACAATTATACTTGATTTTTTTGTTAAATGAGATAATAGAACTATTCACTTTTTTATAGGTTTTCATTGATGAAGTTTTGTAAAAATTCGATATGAATATATGAAATTAGAAATAAAATATGAAATTAAAAAGATATAAATGAAGAATTAAGATAAATATGAATATTGAATTGTGGTTACATAAGATAGAGAATCACTAATTGTATTAGATAAAAAAAAGAGAATGGAGAACAACAAGAATTTGGAGGATTTAACTATTTGAGATTCATAAGTGGAGTGGATTTGCCCCATGTTATAGTGGATTAGGTATGTTTCTAATCCACATCAACATCCAAATATTATACCAAAACAAACGTTTAATTCATTTTATATAAAACGTTATATAAGGTTTTTAGGTGATTAGTTTAGTAAAATATAACTGAAGTTGGTGAGAGGTCCTAATCCTACATCATGATACTTTTAGTTGTTTTTTAATATTACCAAAAGAAAAAAGATAAATGTACATAAATTATACATATACAATTTCTTTAAATATTAAATTGAATTGGAAAGACTTTATCTAAATTAATTTTATTACTAATTATATTATTTTCTTATTAAATTGCCCTTACTATATTTTCAAAGATATGATTGAAAAATTGGTTTGATAGATCCTTCAAACATAGCCATAAAGATGATGTATAGACCAAAATGTTAGCCAGTTCTTTACATTCACATATAATAAATATACATATAATTTTCAATTTGATTTGGAAATAAATATGTAGATATCAAATGAAAAAGTTAACCTTTTCTTAAATCTACAAATTTCTCAATTTGAAAAAATTAATCTTTTTCCTAAATAATTATAGAAGGATAAATATGTAATATATTAATTTATTATATATTAATTGATATTTACAAATTAATTTTAAATATAAAATATCTAAAGAACTCAATTATGTATGTACAATTTATGTTCATTAATCACTACTCATCACGAAATTAGTTTGAAGCATCATCTTGACACTTATGCAATACTTGGAAATAATACAACATAATATGTAATTATTTTTGTATGTATTTAATATAGAGATTTGGTCATTTTTCATTTGTAACATTTGTAACATTTGTAAAAGCAGAAGATCATTTTACGTGATGTGAAAAAACGTACATAAAGACTTGTCTATTCAACTCGAGAAAATAATTGAATAATTGAAAATTTATGGAACAATTTACATGTAGTATCAGTCCATATCTGATCCTTGGTGGTCACACTCACACACAGAGCTTAAACCGCTAATTAAGAACTTAATCATACATTTTAATATAAATGAATGATAAATTTACAACCTTTCATGACGTATGACATAAATCACAATGACAAATTAAATGAATTAAAAAATATTTCATTCGCAAAACGGGATTTCTCTAATTAGAAAAAGCTAATTCTTTTAATTTTTACAGAAAATACATTTGGAATATAATTGTTTTAACCTTTTAAAAACAATTTTGGAAAATTATGAACTCAAGTCGCTCATGCTTTAGCTTTAGTGAAGATCTTCAATAAATAAGGTGCCGTTTTGAGTTTTTTCTATTTTCAAGAATCTCGTGATTTAATGTAAAAATAAATGCGAAATATTTATTTTTTTCCATTTTCATGAATCTCGTGTCGTTTCTTATTTATGTAGTTATACTGTAGTGGATTTGGTTATTTTCTTCTAGTTGAGGGATCTCTAAATAAAATCATAGCCCTCACGCTCCTTTTGAACGTGTGGCCCACTTTGTATGTATTTGCATTTTGGTTCACCAGAGCAAAACAGCTATATGCACTTCAAAACTACTGCTTCCACTCGCGCACTCTTCCGCTAAATTCCAAATTCCACAGCGGCAGCTCACCTGGAAGATTCAATAAATGACTGGAAGCAGTAATCTCGTGCTCCATAATACTTTTCATGGCTCCATACAGTAGATCTGATCAAGAAAAGGTGAAAGGTAATTGGAAGGAAATGATCTTGAATCCAACTCATTTCACTTCACTTCACTTCACTGATGCGTGATATGTTTATGAATCCTTTGCTCAATTGTATATAGTTGTTGATTTGATTTGTAGGCTATGATCTTTTTTGGCGGAGGGTGTTTAGGCTGAGATTATTTATGTATCATGTTTTGTGGAATTGTAATTGCAATTATGGTTGATGCAATTAGTTAAATTCATCAAGGATGGTTCAGTTCTGCATAACTATTAATGTTGAAAGTTACTGCTCTTGCCATTTCCTTTTAGGTTTAACACTGATGTTTGAACTGGGAAATATAGTGTAAATTAGGAAATCGGCTTGGAGCTTCAAAGGATCCTTATTTTTGGATTATTGGTTTCTTGTAACCTTAGGTTGAAGCCAAAATATTGTTTCAGAAACTGAAAATTGACATATTTTTTAGATAATTATAGTTGGAAGAATAAATTCTTTACATAGTTGAAATCAGGGCAATCTATTGGTTTGTATTCTCTTGGAATTTCTGCACAGACATACAGAATTTAGTATTGATCAGGTTCTGATTGTCACTTCCATCGGCATTGCACAGATTAGGTTTGTAACTTTTGATCTTAGGCGAATAGGAGATATGGGTCGTGGAGTTAGCAGCGGTGGAGGGCAGAGCTCGTTGGGTTACTTGTTTGGTAGCGGTGAGGCTCCAAAACCAGCAGTGGGAAAAGCACAAGCTGCACCGAGTGAGAGTAGGGTTGCTAGTAAAGAACCTTCACCAAAGCCTAATGCCGGTCCTCAGCCACCAGTAGACGTTAGCAAGCAGATTCCTGCAGGGATTCATAGTAGCACCACCAACAACTACGTCAGAGCAGATGGTCAGAGTACCTGCAATTTTATCACGGTATGTCTCCGGTGCAACGAGATTCTATGCTTGGTAGATTTTGATGAAGTTACTTGATTGTGGTATTTTGACATTATGAAGTTCTTGATTTCTGTTCATTCTATCAATTCCCTTCTTTTGTTATCTTGATCGAATGATGATGTGTTCTCGTACAATCTGATTATTATGTGATTCGATTCTTGGTATCTGGCACATCAATAATGCTAAGTGAGGCATGTGGTGACATTTCCTTTTTGTTAAACAAAGATCAACTCAATTTTAGTTCTCACATGAAGGATATATTCAAATTGTTGTTGTGATATATGATATATGAAGGATGTACATTTCCTTATCTAATTCATTTTTTACAAAAGGTAAATGAATTTATTGCTAGAGGAAACAGAAAAGCTTCAAAACGAATAGATTAGGACAGAGCCTTAGAATTAATGAATCAATGTAACAGAGCCTTAGAATTAATGAATCAATGTAGTGCTTGGGGAGTGCATACTTGTCATGTTTCTTGTATCATTTGTCCATCAACTCCTCCAGGTCCAGCGCTTTGCATTTTGTGTGATTTTACGTTGCTTTGTCTCAGGATCGACCATCAACAAAGGTTCATGCTGCTCCCGGAGGAGGTTCTTCTTTGGGTTACCTTTTTGGTGGCGGCGGCAGCAGCAACTAAGCAACGACTCCAGCCCCATGGTTGGGATCACCAAGTGTGTTTCGAGACATTTATTTGTAAAAAAGAAGCAGCAATGTGATATTTTGTGTCTTCGCTGCAAGCCTTGTGAGATGTTTCTGTTTAAGTTTTTGGGTTCTTTGTTTGTAAATGTAGCAGGAAATTATGGTATTGCGTCTCTGCTACAAGATTTGTCAATTGTTTAGTTACATACAGATATGAATTCGTTGGTAAATTTGAAGTGTGAATCGCGACATCTTCGTTGTGTTTGGATGCATAATAAGCATCTCTCAGAAAGGCTTCCTTTGTAAAATAACAAAACCATAATATCTATTGTATTTTTGTGTTTTTTATGAGTTTTTTCATAACTGAATAGAGTACTATTACTCTTTGCTGTCTGAAAAAGAAAACCCAAAACCATATCCTATTACAAAAGAAGCTATATCAACACAGTAAAGTTATGATTACAAAATCAGAAAGGCTACTATCACTTCGTAAGAAAGAAAAGCTCTCGGCCTAAAGGGGAAAGAACTCCGGTGGTTGGATTGGAGGATGCAGCACGTGTTGATTTCAGGCTGCACGTACTGGGGAAGGAGGAGCGGGAATGATTCCCCATTTCCGACGAACATCTTCCAAGTCCTCATCAAAATGGCGCTCATAATACAAACAGATCAGATCAGTGCATCTCACACCTCCCTGGAGAGCCCAAGGGAAGTAATGCTGGTCGAACAAATTCCTCTGACTTTGGCTGAACCGAGCAGTACCCCCTGCAACAGATAGGGCACACATGGGAAGAAGCATCTGCTCAAATTCTATGACCTTCAGTGCTGATTGTCAAACTGGTAGGTAGGTCAAACAGGGTGTGCCAAAGGTCGTGCACTTCACGAGCGCGTGCTGCAACATACGCTATTTCTTCTGTTTCCATGAACCTGACAGGTGGCCTGCCATCAGGAGAGAAATTCGTGGATCCCATAAACTTAGCATATGCAGCACCAAACGTGTTTGGTGGAAGGTCCCATGCATGCCCTACGTTTGCAGAGATGACACGGGGGCGCTCCAGTAGTACAGCCTGTGGAGGAGATCAGTAAAAGCTTATTCATCAACTGAGATAATAAGAACATTTATAGTCAAGGATACCACAAATCACTTGCACCTAAAAGCCATGGATACACCTCCAAATTTCTATCTTTTTGCGAAGATGCCCATATATAAGTGTGCTTTCATGCATCCCATTTGATATGATATGTCTAATCAAACTTCTAAGCCTAAACTAACAAAGAGCAAAAGAGCGTATCTAATGACACTTGCATATAGTATGTTTGGATGCCTAAAGACAGAACCTCCTATCGGTGGAATTGTAGTGAGAATGCCAGGTATTCTTTCTCAAAAAAGTGCCGAAATGCCGCTAACAGAGTCTTGCAACTATAAGTTCGTACAACCATACAACCATCTCTATCCAGGTAATGCTACTTAACTTAGTGGTAAGGGCAGATACGTACAAATCCAGTGAGCTCATACTCACATTTCCAGCATTCCATATCATATATAAATGAGATACAACCATATTCAAACTGAGATTGCGGAAAGATCAAGGTATACTTTTCCCACTTTGCTTTATCCCGAAAGCTATACGATATTAACCCAGCAAGTGTGATTTCAACAAGCCTGAAAAGATCAGTACATTGGAGCTCTTCTCCAGCTAATATGAATACCTCTAGACGTGGTTAAAACAGTTTGCTAGTTATATATCTTTTAATTAATCTGATCTAATAAGAGGAAAAGTGCGACGAGCCACAAATGTACATTCTGTACATCCAATGAAACCATTTGAGAAACTAAAATCCTCTATAAGAAATAAGAATGTAAGAGTTCTGAGAGTAAATATCACGGCAAAAAATTCAAATAATAGCAGCCATTTTTGTGATGAATGAAAAGATCACCCTGCCTTCTGTACTCCTCTTCATTCTCTCAAGAACCCTTTCAAATGCAGGTTTGTTGGTCGTCTCCCCAAGAGCAGCTACCAGATCAGCTCTTCACGGATCCAACAGCTGATCCAACTGCAACAGCAGCCTGCTGCCCTTCAGTTCAACTCGACCACCCGTCATCATGTTCCTGCTACATCAAATAACTTCATCGAACTCAAACACACATCACATGTCCAAACAACCGCATAGAAAACAATGCAATTGCACAAATCCGTCGGTTTTTCCCTACTATGAACCGACATTTGTGATTATCCTGGAGAAATGATCTTGGATTACCAAAGAAATAGGATTTTGCTTTGAGCATCAACGCCAAGCACCAATTAACTAGAAAACTCGCCACATACAAGTGATAACAAATTACACGTAAATGGAACAAAAATAACTAGTTAACTTTCCGACTCTATATCAAATTCTCCTTCAACCATTTGACGTTAGCAATTGCGCAGAGGAAACATAGGGACTCCGCAACCGAATCAAAAAAATTGCCGAGCCCTCCTTCATGCAGACTATTCAGTAATAATCAGCAAAAAGTAATAACAGTAGAAAAAATTGAGCAACGTGTGCAATGTCTTTGATAAATAATCAGCAACAATCCGCAGATAAAATAAATTGACGCAAAAAATCGAGCCTCCTCTTATTCAGACTATTCAGTAATTTGAGCCGTAATTCAGCAAATATAAGAGCCCCTAATTTCAATAACAGAAACCGATGAAATTCGGGCAAAATTCTCAATTGGGGGCAATCCACAAAAAAGTTCCCGAAATGGGAACTTTTTTTTTTTAGTTCCAGAAAAGGGAGAGACGCATTCCCAAAATGCGTCTTCACTTAAGTGAAGACGCATTTGGCGA
>JAYDZE010553343.1:0-13318 GCA_034509125.1 Monilaria moniliformis | reverse complement strand
TCCATTCCTACATTCATTCCATTCCCATATTCATTCCATTCCATCATCATTCCATTCTTCCATACCAAGTATGGCATAGGAATTATAATGTGGGATTGTAAGAATCTCATAATGGAGTTCACACTACAAGGAAAAAGAAATGTTCTAAGGGAGAGCAACAATGGTGGAAAACTCCAAATGATTTCTAGCAAAGGTTGCAAAAGATGTTGCCTCAATGCCAAGAGATTCAACTATGTTGCCTAAAAGTCCAAGAGGATTATGCTATGAGTCTGTAGCACTTGAAACAACATAAAAACTTGATACATTGCGTATGGAAGTATAACAATTTTTGGAGAAACACAAGGTGAAATTCAAAGAGCCCACTGAGTATCCCTAAGAAACCATAATCATAAAATTGTGCTCAAGTAAGGTACTCCACCAATAACAAACAAACCCTACAGACAGAATGCATTGCAGAAGGATGTGACTGAAAATATGGTGACTAAGCTATTAAACAATGCCTTTATACAGCCAAGTAGTAGCTTTTTTTCTTCCCATGTGGTTTTGGTAAAGAAAATGATGGATCATGGCGTTTGTGCATTGACTATAGAGCTCTAAATAAACAAACAATATTAAGGATAAATACCCCATCTCACTTATTGAGGAGCTATTAGAAAAATTGCATGATGATGTGATATTTTCCAAAATTGATCTGAGGGCAGAGTATCACCAAATTAGGATGCACCCTAAAGATATCATTAAAACTCCATTCATGACTCACAATGGGCATTATGAGTTTGAGGTAATGCCATTCGGCTTAACCAATGCACCATCAACTTGTCAAGGTCTTATGAGTGACATATTCATACCTTATTTGAGGAAATTTGTTCTGGTTTTCTTTGATGACATCTTTATATATAGTCACTGTTTGGATGAACATCTACAACACTTAGAGTTGGTCTTTGATAAGTTGAATGCACACTCGTTGTTTGCAAAAAGGAGCAAGTGTGCTTTTGCTTTAAAATTCTGTGTATGGCTATATCTTCTATATCCACATATTTATTTACCCTCAAATTTAGGCTAGTTGGCAACAAGATCCAAAATTGAAGAAAATCATTGAGCAAATACAACAAGGGCAGTCTACTGATGATAAGTATTCATGGCAATGAGAGCAGTTAAGAAGGAATGGCAGATTGGTGGTAGGCAATGATACTACACTACAATAACATATCTTACATCTTTTCCATAATTCTTCTATCGGATGCCATTCAGGGATATTGGCTACACAGAAAAGGCTAGATGCTCTCTTCTTTTGGAAGGGGATCTCAAGGCAGGTAAGGGAATAAGTGAGGAAAAGTGATATTTACCAGAGGAATAAGTGTGACAACAGTGCCTATCAGGGATTACTTCAACTTTTACCCATTTTCACAGAAGCTTGGTATCAGGTCAGTCTTGATTTTATAGAAGGACTACTCTCTTCTTTTGGAAAATCTGTAATTCTTGTGGTGGTGGATAAACTGACAAAATATGCTCATTTTATTGCTCTTGCAGATCCTTACACTGCCATGACTGTGGCACAAGCTTTTATGGATAATATTTTCAAACTACATGGACTAACTACAGTATTGATAAGTGATAGAGATGCAGTCTTTCTTAGTAATTTCCAAAAGGATCTTTTCAAGCTCCAAGGGGTTTAACTAAGTTTGTCCACAACCTATCATCCTCAATCAGATGGGCGGACTAGAGTGGTGAATTGGTGTCTAGAAACCTACTTGATATGTATGTGTAGTGATCGGCCAGAACTGTGGAGCAAATGGATTAATCTGGCAGAATTTTGGTATAACACCTCACATCATTCAGCCATAAACACAACATTATTTGAGGCTTTATATGGCTACCCACCACCAATACATATACCATATTTTAAAGGGAATACAACAGTTCACTTGGTGGACAGCCTGTTAGCCAGAGAGGAGATGTTCAAATTGCTGAAACATCATTTGAAAATAGCACAAGATCGCATGAAACAACAACATGACAGACACCGTTTGGATCATAGTTTTCAGATAGGTGACTGGGTTTATCTCAAACTGCAACCTTATCGCCAACAGTCCTTAAAGGAACAACATCTCCAAAACCTCACTCCTCGCTATTATGGACCTTTCAAGGTCATTGATAAAATTGGATCAGTGGATCGATTACAACTACCCCCTTCTTCAAAATTACACCTAGTATTTCATGTCTCACAACTCAAAAAGAAGGTTGGCCCAGCTCAACAAATCGTCGGCGCCTTATCCCTTACCAGTCCTACCGTAACACTAGCGCCTTTCAAGATTCTGGATCACAGAATGGTTAAAAGAGGCAATCATGCTGCCACGCAAGTTTTAGTTCAGTGGACAAATTCTTTTGAAGAAGATGCAACGTGGGAATTTTTTTATGATCTTCGGAAAAAATTTCCAAATTGTGAACCTTGAGGACAAGGTTCTTTTGGAGGGGGAAGATTTGATACGAGAAGAAGAGAAAGATGATCGGAGAACGAGAAGATCAACGGCGAAGAATAAGAGATTACAGCTGAAGCAGTTGAAATGATCTAGAAAGATCGGTAGAACTGGCATCATGATCGAATGAGTAGTTAGTAGAAAAGTAGTTAAGCATATAGGTGCCCACCGGTGCCCTCCTTTCCTCAAGTCCCTACCGGTGCAGCAACGGGAGCCAAGGGCTTGAGTCGCATGAGGGTTCGCGGGCTGCAGTTGGCCGCCACGTATGCCTGCACGTACTAGCACCTTGAGCTTAATAAGAGCGCGAGTGTGTGGCACACGCTGGCCCCGCGACTGTCCCTATTTTTATCAGTTGTTTTTTTAATAAATGAAAATAAAATATAATTTTTTCATTTAAAGTCGTCAACGACTATAAATTATTTTTTAGTTAGCCAAACGACTAATTTCCAGCAGCAACACCATTCTTTTAATTTCTATAAATACCCCAACACCCACACTTCATTTCTCACACCATCTTCTAATCTCTCACAATAATCTCATCTACTTGATCTCAACACTTGTTTTTTCTAAATTCCACTATGTCCAACTCTCCCAATACTCACAACCACCAAGTAATGATTCAACACCTCTTATCACAAGGGATCGACCCAATCGTATTTGGATATGATCCAATCAATTTTGGCATAGCTTATCACGCGGTGGATTCTGACTCTCCTTGTCTCAACCCGTCGTCTCCACGTCTCGACGCGATCAACATATCAGACGAAGCGGAGAGGTTCAAGGTCGAAGCAGAGAGGTTCAAGGTCGACATCGGAGTTGCGTAATCTGCGGCCAAAACAATGCGCATCTTTGAAGTGTACGTGGATGTTAGTGAAGATTCGCTCTCCTGCAACCAGCAAAAAGATCGTCATCCCGAGAGAAAGTTGCCGAGAAGTATAATGAGGTACATCCTTAATACGTACCTAAACGTATGGCTCGTAAGGTTTGAGGCCATTACGATAGAGTCAACCCCGAATTCTCCAAATTATTCGCCATCTACAACATAGTTGAAATGAAAATAAGGAGCAACTCAAGTGAGGTGGACATTTTGAAGAATGCGATATCCACCTACTTGAACGAGAACATGATTTCTTTAAAGTACGCGAACACTTGGGAGAAGTTTCGCCATTGCGAAAAGTGGGCGGGCAACGGGTCGGCTGGACCGAAACGAACGAAACATACCTCCAACGGTCAATTCAACACGAGCGGGGAGGCCAACCCCGATCTCTTTGCAAGCGAGGAGTTAGGTAGAAGCCGCCCCATTGGCCAGAAAGTGGCAAAACGCAAGGGAAATGAGAAGACGACATCCTCAAGCACTAAGCAACAAATGAGATAAGTAACATGATGCGCACACTAGAAGGAACGAACAATGTCGCATTGTATAAGTTGTTCTACAAAGCCAACTTGCAAGACACGTCTAAACTGGCGGAGGAACAAGCCGAGAAACACTGTCTTCTTCTTGAAAGTTTAAATTGAGGCTACCAGTTGAAAATATCTAACAATTCAAGCTATAAAACTATAATCGACCCCTTATGTAATAATATGGGATGAAAATGATGTCATTTTATTGTTTAATTAGAAAGTTGAATATCTGTCACATTTTACTTACCATCTCAGTCACGCTATCAGTTGCTGGAAAATTTTAAATGAGTCATAATTAAATAATTTCTCTAAAGTTCAAAACACATAAAAAAATTGAAATTAAAGCTACAAAACTTAAAAATAACAAAATTCACGCTATAATAAAACTAAGTAAAATAAACACTTTTTATCATTAGTGATTTTTTCTTCGATCAATAAATGTTGACCATGGTTCAAACGTGGTTGAAGTTAAAGGCCAAGAGCATTCACAGCGACGTCTCGCAAGGTGAGCCGTCCTTATCCGTCGCTCGATGCCCGTCTTTGTAGAGGGAAGAGCCGAGGACTCGAGCCGCATCCAAGGCTTGTGGGTCACATATAACCTTCGCACGCGCGTGTACGCACTAACGGCTCGCGCCCAATCAGAGCGCGAGTGCGTGACACGCAATCCCTCCGCAATTTTGCTAAATTCTTGTCCAATATATATATATATATATATATATATATATATTCAGATAAAATTTAAAATAATAATTGTTTGCATTTTTTATTCTTTAAATAGCCAACGACACTTTCACTTTTTTTATTACTTTCCCTTCTATAAATAACCAACACTCATACTTCATTTCTCGCACCATATACTTTATCTCTCCCAACACTCATCAACTTCATCTCTCTCAACACTTCATTTCTCTTCTAAATTCCATCATGTCCAACTCTTGCAACACTCCCAACCACCAAGCCGTGATTACAATCCAATCACTTTCGGAATGGCTTCTCAAGTGGCACATTCCAAATCTCCTTGTCTCGACTCGTCGTCTCCACATCTCGACCCCAACAACATCTTCGATGAAGTGGAGAGGTCCAAGACCGATGTCTAAGTTGTGTACTCAAAGAACGAAACCATGCGCATCTTCGAAGTGTATGTCAGGAATTAACAAAAATGGTTGTCATTTTTGGAGAAGGTTGCCAAGAAGTACAATGAGATACTCCCTCAAGGCGCCCTTGAACGCACATCTCGTATGGTTCGAGGGCATTACGATAGAGTCAATCCAAAACTCTCCAAGTTTTGCACCAGTTACAATGCAATAGAAAGGGAAAGAAGGAGCGACTCAAGTGAGTCAGACATTTTGAAAAATGTATTGTACACCTACATGAACGAGAACAAAAAGTCTTCAAGTACTTAAAGACTTGGGAAAAGGTTCTCCACTTCGATAAGTGGGCGGGCAACGGGTCGGCCAGACCAAAGAGAAGGAAACACACCTTTGATGGCGAATTCAGCACATGCGGGGAGGCTAACCCCAACCACGTTCCGAGCGAGGAGCCGTTCTATTGGACAAAAGGCGGCAAAGTGTAAAGGGAATGAGAATGTGACATCCTCAAGCAGTGGAACAACGAATGAGATAAGTTAAATGAGGCAGGCACTAGAAGAAATGAACAACGCTGCATCGTATAAGTTATTTTACGAAGCCAACATGTAAGACACGTCTCAAATGACCAAGGAACAAGCGGATAACTACTGTGCTCTTATCAAAAGTTTAATGAAGCAATTGAGTATGATTTAAATTGATTTTAGTTTTTAGTTGTGTAATTTTCGGCTTTCAATAATATAATTTTAGAACTTTAATTATGTAATTTTAAAATTTTAATTATATTTTTTAACAAATTTTTTATTTAATTATATATATTTATAATTACAAATTATACAAAGTAAAAAAATATCAAAAAATAAATAAATAAAGATAAATTCAATGCTTTAGAGGCCCGGCCTAAAACCAAGTATTTAATAGGCGAAAGACTTTAAACCACACTGTAACGAAACCCATATAATAATAAACAAGAAAAAGAACAAAAAGGAGAGAACTGGAGAAAGATCATCGGAGAGAATAGGTTGAAGATGACATCGTCGAAATCGCAGTCGCCGGCGTATCCTGGCGCTGCTCGTATCTCCGACTCTGATTGCTTCCCTGCTTACACCGCCTCCCTTAAATGTAATCCTTTCCTTCAATTAATAATACCTTTTTTTCTCTCTCTCTTTTATTTTAGGGTTTATTTGATTTGAGGTCCCCCAGTTTTGAACAAAATTTGTCCTTTGTTAGCGCTAGAGTTCAGCAGAACTGAATGTAATTATGGATGGTTGTGTTCAGAGCTTTATTGTATGTACCGTGTGTATTTTGTGTATTAGCTAGATTGCACATTGGAGCTCAATAGGTGAGTTTTTACTAGCAAGGGCTCTGGGAGAGAGATGTTTGAAACTTAAAGAAGCCAATGTTTTTTTTTTTTTTTTTTTTTTTTGGCATTTCCTTCTGTCCTTTGCCTTTAAATAGTTTATGGAATGGAAATAAGTTCACTAGTAGTTTCAAGCAAAAGCTTTGTGGCATTTTTTCTGTTACTCCCAAATTGTCATATCTTTCTGTTTAAGCTTTAGTTCATTTTATTTAGATTTGTGTGTTATCGAGTTATTCATGGATTTCAAAGTTAACTTATTCCGCCTTCTAATATTTCAGGTTTAGAAGAATACACCAATGAGAAGAGTAAATGCCAACAACATTTCGACATTTACAAGGAATGCAAAAAAAAGGAGGTAAGGGTTCTACTGTAT
This sequence comes from Monilaria moniliformis, assembly GCA_034509125.1. NCBI lineage: Eukaryota > Viridiplantae > Streptophyta > Magnoliopsida > Caryophyllales > Aizoaceae > Monilaria > Monilaria moniliformis. The sequence goes on along the minus strand of JAYDZE010553343.1, from coordinate 6,622 downwards.
GACAAATGCTTATTTATTTTCATGTGTTAATTATTGGATTTTGAAAAGAGATGAGTTATTTCCTTTCTTTGTTGTGACAGAGGGAAGCACGGCTGGAACGGAATAAGAGTCGATCTCTCTTCTCATGAGCATATTGGTACACGAGTGACTGTAAAGTTTACTCGTTTAGGGCTTGATTTGTTCATTGCTATGTATCCCACAGATTTTTCGTTTTCTTCTACTTATAGGTAGCATTGCTCTCGAGTGTTTGACTCAAATAACAAGTGTCCTCCGGTTGTGTTTTCCTATACAAGTTAGTGAGAAAACCATTTACGCAATGCAATGCTATGCTCTGTTTCAAGATTCGATATGGTGTAAAATTTTCAAAGGGGCCAAAGATCTTTGTTTGTACACTTGGATTTTGTGATCTTTTTTGTTCTCTCACTTTGTGAGCTAGCTTATAACTAACTCCTTTGCAGATGCTTTATCACTTTTGATAAGTTTCGGCCTCTCCAAAAGGTGGATACTGGATAGAGAGATTTCAGTATATCGGAAGACGGAAAGAGGAGAATACGGTACATTGTTTTTTGTTTCACTTTGATTATGTTATTTACTTTTGTTTCTATGAAGATTGTTCATCAAAACATGTTATGATCTCTTTCATGGCCTGTATGAGGTATGACATAAACAGTTGGTAAATATCGGCATTTAGAATCTTTTCGTTTTCTTGATATTTACACCAGTAACATCTTTTTATCTGTTTGTATTTTTCTGGGATTGTGGGACTATTGCATATGAAAATGTTTTCTTCTTTTAGTTCTCGTCTTAAAAGCAAGATTTTGTAGCATGACTGTCACAGTAAGATGATGGTGCACGGAATAGACATTTGGAAGATTAGTTAAGTTTGCAATTAGCTAACTCATCAAATATGGATTATTTGCTGTTTCATCTCTTTGCAATAATCGTGTGCTTTGTGTTATATGAATTATATCTATTTTGTGATGTACAATCTAATATGCAATGATTTCTAAATGACCAAATGAGCTTTAATATTTATCTCTACTTTGCTGAGTAGAAAGAGCTCGCCCAGTGTGCTTAGGCTTCAGATTTCCCATTGTTATTTTATAAAGAATACTGGCATTTTATTTTGATCACAGTACAATATAAAATATGAAGACCCAAATGAAGCTATTAAAGGAAAATGGTCTAACTGTATTACTATTATTTAAGATCAAAGGACACAGTTCAACCGATAAAAGTTTCTAGGTTCAATTGATAATGAGAAATCGGTAATTTATGTATTATTTGTAAATTAAATGTGTATAATATGTTAATTGTGTTCTTTTCTTTTCTTTTTTTCTACTTCATCTTGTTTGGTTTTTTTTTTTTTTTTTTACAATATTATCTTCTCCATTTCTTTCCCCTTTGTGGATTCAACAGTTACTTCAACATCGTGCAAAAAGATAAAAGAACAATAAAATTGATTGAATTTATTATCATTTACTATACAAGAGATGTGCTTCATATGCATTTGCATTAAAACCTTTTATCTTTCTAATACTTTTACGACGCCTAATAATACACTTGTTATGAAAAGGCTCAGATTGTTGAATTTGCACCTTGACTCTTTCATTGTCATTTTATACGGTGATAATCCTTGTATCTCTTCTCGGAATACGTGAATACTATCGAACAATTGTCCTTTTACGCCATTTTTACAGCCTTCTTTGCTGATATTATTCTTAATAAACGACTCGACGTAGCTCCATGAATCACGAACACTTCTTCATCTAGCTTTTGAATGCATAGTTTCTGCTCAGCCAATCCATACCAAGCATTAGATCAAAGTCCTGCATTTCTAGTTCAAATAGATTAGCTTATAGTTCTTTCTCGCCAAAATTTTCAATCTAATGCCCTTAATCATCATATTAGTGTTTAAAAAAAACCCATCAATTAGTGTTCAAAATTACATTACAACTCATGTATATCCACACTCATCATACACATTAAGTGACTCGAACCACCGATCTATTGGTTTAAAAAAAAGCGTTTTAGCAGTTTAGTTGTGCTCTGTAATCTTATTAGTATTCAAAATTCTTCTAGAAGGGATGTGTATGTTAAGATGAAGTATGTTTTTTGTTTTCAATGATATCCCAATTTGTTAATACAACTTCAAAGATAACATATGAACAAGTGAGATGCACAAGAATCGATCAAGATGCACTAGAATCGAACAAAACTGATGTTGGTATTCTAGAGACAGATATCATATCTAACATGGTTCAACTATTTCTCTGCGCTCTTGTTATGTGCGTGCAAATAGTCCTTGGCTCATTCCTTTTTTCTTCGGACATACATTTGTGTAATATTCTGGCTCGTGACATTTAAAATGAATTCCCTTGTTAAAATGTGGGATGCTGATTTAAGGGCATCTATAATCCTTATACACTATTTCTTTAAATACTCACTATTTATGTATTTTTAAGCACTATCTATAATCTATAGAGCATTAGCAACGCGCATCTTGTGGCCCGTTAATCTATAGAGCATTAGCAACGCGCATCTTGTGGCCCGTTCCGGCGGGACGACACCAACGCGAGACGTGTTGCGGGTAGGGTGGCAAGACAGGGTGCGCGAGATGAAGGGAAAAGGGACGGGCTAGCCAACAATGCGCCCCCCTCCCCCGCAACCAATGATAGCGCGTGTTGTGCCTATGAGTGGGCGTCAACTTGACGCGATTTTATTTTATTTCTTTTACAAAATTTAAAAATTCAAAAAAAAAAATTATTTCCAACGGCTAGTTTCTTTTTTCCTTTTTATTTTTTTTATTCATCAAACCCTTATAAATACCTCTATTCTCTCACTCCAATTCTGACACCATTTCTAATTATCTTCTCTCTCAACTTCATCTTTTTCATCACACTCTTTTAATTTTCGAGGGCCAAAATATCCGGCGAGGACAACAAAAACAAATGCCGAGATTGGTTTCTTCGTGAGGTCTACGGTCCAAACACGTCGGGTTCCGCTCAATCACCGACTTACCCCATGTTGACGCCCCAAGGGGCATACCCCCATGAGCTCCCCACCCAACAACTGGATGACATTAAACTCTCCGACGAGCCGATTGGTCGCGACGTTCGAGCGACATACACCTTGGAAGAAATGAAACGGATCTTCGAGGTGTATGTCGACACAAGTGAAGAACCAATCATCGAAAACAAAGAAAAATTCAAAGTTTTTTGGTAGAGGGTTGCCGCTGCATAAAACGCACACGGCCCGAAGAGCGCACCAACGCGCTCGCAGAAAAAGATTTGGTGTCATTTCGACCGAGTTAGCCTGGAAATCTCCAAATTTTGCGGCATCTACAACAACTTGGAGAAGGATTAGCCAAGCGGCGCAAACGAGGTGGATATTCTTAAATCTTGCATGCAAGTCTACCAACAAGACACCGACAGGCCGTTCAAGTACGTCTCCACTTGGGAGAGGGTTCAGAACGTCGAGAAGTAGGCGGGTGGCATAGATTCGGCGCCAAAGCGCACCAAGCATACCTTGAGCAGCCATTACTCCACAAGCGGTGTCGAAGGATCCGGAGGCGCGAGCAAATGGGCGTCTAGGGGGTCGAGTCGAGTCGGATCCGACCGGAACGAAGGCGGCAATGAGAAGGGAAAAATGGCGGCCTCGAGCAGTGCGGCACCTCCACAATCGGACCCGGAGGCGATCAATGTGGCCAACAAAACTCTCATGTACAACTTGTTGACCAAAGACACTAGTGGTATGACACATAAATAATTGGAGATGCATTGGAGACTGATCAACAATCTCCAAAATGATTTGGATATGCTGTCGAATGATTAGTATTTTTCTGTTTTTAATTATGTAATCTTATGAATTTAATTATGTAATTTTCGGTTTTCAATAATGTTTTCATATGATTTTTAATTATGTAATTTCCAATTTTTTAATTATGTAATATTAAGATTTTTAACTATGTAATTTTAATTATTTTAATGAAATTCAAATGTTTTATTAATTTGGAAATTTAATTAGAATATGTAATAAATATAAGAAATAAGGAATGAATATGAAATTAAAAGACAGGACCCATGATAGTTCAAGGGAATGGATTGTTAATGGACAGGGATGTGGGTGTTGTTTCTTGATTAAGGGATTGGGTAAAAAAGTGTTGTGTGGCTCATGAATAGTTGATGAATAGTGCAAGGTAATGAATGATATAAAGACAACGTTGTGAATAGCCTTAGCACTATCCTTGAGAACTTACACTTTTCATGAGGTCCACCTACATTTTTCACGTTATTTCTTTATTACTTTTTCTTAATTATATATTCAAATTAAATTGATTTACGAATGAATGAAAATTATATTTTCATTAAAATAACTTAGAATTACTTAATTGAAATAAAAAAGTACATAATTGAAATAAAAACTACATAATTGAAATAAATGAAAATTTTGCATAATTTAAATAAAATTCTATTCATCGAGAGAACCGAAGTGTGCCAAGATTTCTTCAACTAAATCATGTTGGAGTCGACCATGTTGGTCTCTATCACGCGTTGGTTCACATCGAGTTGCGTACGTTCAGAAATGCAGATGGGCACCTTGAGTTGAGGCATCCCTTGTAGTAGAGGAGCCAGTCGTGTCTTCGTCAGCTAAATTAGAGGTGTTGGTTCATCTGTCCTCGATAGTCATGTTGTGCAATATGATTCACGCATACATGACATCGGCTAACATGTCTTTAAACCACAAACTGCTTGGACATTTGATGACTGTGAACCATGCATGGCGCACGTCGAATGTGGGTTCCACGTCTTTTCTCGTCGGCTACCACTTCTGCGCGAAACAGGCTCTTTGGGTCAGTTGGAAACGAAAAGCTCTTGACGAAAGTTGGCCATCTTTGATAGATGTCGTCCATGAGATAATAGCCTATTTCATACTGACGTCCATTGGCCGTGAAGCTTATGGCAGGGGTCCTAGTGACCAACATGACATTGAAGACGTCGTTGTTTGATCTCACGACACCATAGAACGCATGTCAAATCCATAGCCGGTAGTCGGCGGCTACTTATAGAATGATGGTCAGATGAGCCTCACGGCTATTGGCATATTGCCCAATCTATATGGACAGTTTTTTAATTCCCAATGCATGCAGTCGGTGCTGCCAAGTATGCTGGGAAAGTCGTGTCGTGCCTTGTGCGTATTGAGCAGGTACTGACAGTCATGGGTTGTCGGCGACCTCAAGTATTCCGCGTTGAATGCGTCTCGAATGCCCTTGGAGAATTGTTTCAAGCAATACTCACCTCGTGCTTCGACGACATGCAAGTACTCGTCGAACATGTTGGAACTTCCGCTAGTTGCGAGTTGTCGGACGAAGTACATTTTTGGAGTGTGAAAAGGCCTAGCCACCCAGTATTGTCCCACTGCTGTTGGAGGTACTCTTCACGCGCCCCCAATGTATTTGCTATGCTCATGAATAAATTTTGGCTCATACGAAATCGTCTGCGTAATACACCCGTTCCCCCATCTCGGATTTTTGGAGAAATAATCTGCAATGAGATTGGCATCGGCGCTTGCTCTGTCCCGGTGGGCGTATTGCCTCGACATTCGGGGTTGATTGACTTCCATTGTGGCCATATAACGCCTTGCCAACGCCTTGCCAACGCCTCCCCATCGCAAGCCATCCGAAAATAATGCATATAGTTGTTGCCCGAATTATCATTGCCAGAGAAGTTGTCTTCGTTGCCATTTATATCCATATGAACAACAAATATTGAGAGGAAAAAAAATTAAAATATATAATGAAGTTGGAGAGAAACTTGCAAATAATAGATTTTGGTGTGAATGAAGTGGAGGGAAATGGGTTATTTATAAATGAAAATTTTAAATTAAAAAAGAAAAAGAAAAAACCATTAGAGTGTTGTTGGGTTTAATTTTTTTTATTCCAACTTTTTCGGATTAAAATAAAAAAATAAATATAGATCGCCTAATAGCGCTCTGCAATTGATCGAGTTCGTATCGCGTGACCATGTACTCAAGCACGCTCTGGCATGTTGGCGGGTATGTGCTCAAGGGCTGCATCGACATGCTCAACAACGTGCACAAAGCATGCGGACGTGCATGCCCTAATAACTATTAGTTTCCACGTTAGTTAATGGAATCAAGGATCCAACAGTATTAATTAATATGGGATATTCATTTGATTTCATTAAATTTATTATATCTATAATAGTTAGAAATTTGAAAATTAAACTAGGAATTTTATTTATTTTAATGAAGAACCATTGATATTATCTTTTCTTACAGTAGTAATAGAAAATGACGAATTTATATTAGTAAGATTATATTAAATAATAGTACTATTATATTTTTACGAGAATAATATCAATAACAATATAATATCAATAACAATATAGCAAATAAGAATTTAAATTGTAGTATAAAAAATGTCATTATAAATTTTTGAAATTGAAGAAACTAACAATGTCATATGGAAGTTTTAGAAAACAAATTTCATTATATAATTTTAAACTCTGGAAGTGCTCAATTATTCATACATACATATATATATATATATATATATATATATATATATATATATATAATTGTCTTGGATTGCAAAAAAAGG
>JAYDZE010553332.1:0-13320 GCA_034509125.1 Monilaria moniliformis | reverse complement strand
CTCGTGACCCCTCCAGTCTCTCCTGGGAATTTACTAGGAATGGTAATTCTGTCAAGGAGACTATTGTAGTTGTCCTGGGAATTACTGAATCGGTTCATTTCACTATTAGAGGGAAAATTACCCCGTTTTTCCCAACAAATACCATACAATAATATACACACACAACACAGAGACTTTTAATTTTCAGCTTGACTTTAGCATATTCTTCGATAATTACACCTTTGAATATGGGTATTATTTGAAAACTTTGTACATTGGTCTTTCGATCATATCTTTAATTTGTAGATTTGACATCTAAATGAAGGATAATAAATTGAGCATGAAGTTCCGATTACGAGGTTAGCTCATCATATTGTTGCATTGGTTTTGAGCCTAGATTTCAATGTAAACTCTTAAAATTGTTTGATGTTATTGGAATTCGGTAGTCTTGTTTAATTGTCTAGTTATATGTTCGAATTGACATCAGACATTAGGTGAGCGTAATAATTGAATTGAAAAATGTGACAATAACAACAATTAGGGATTTGATTTTACAATTACATTTTAAAATTTTGTCACCCACAAAAAAAAATATAAATAAAAAATCAATTGTTCAATGTGATCGATTTAAAAGTGAGACAATTTTGTATTTTTACACTCATTTTGACATACTCAATTCGTGAAGTACCATAATTGACAAGAGATCAAACATAGGATATTTACTAGCTGATTTTCCCAATAAATGTAAAACGGTAACGACTTAGCTTTCAAAGGAGCAATAAGTATTATCCGAGCCTTGTGGCCTAGTGGCAAAAGGCAGTGATATCAAGGACTCTACTCAGTGAGGTACTGGGTTCGATTCTCCCTGCTTCTCCCCGCCATATGGACTCTCCTTATATGTGGTCAATAGTTGGGCCGTGTGTGCACCCGGGTCCAGCTCCATCTGCCGGCCCGCCGGGTGGGGCTAAGCTGGGCCCCAAAAAAATAAAAATAAATTATATTTATACTATTATTATTATTATTATTATTATTATTATTATTATTATTCTACTTTATACATTACGATTATTTATAACTTTGTCCTTTATTTTATTACTGGTCAAACCAATATAATTTTTTTTCATAATACATTATCATTCAAACAGGCACGTATCATTTTTGGTAAGCAACAATGTCAGATCGAGTTGGATGTATAGTCGTGCAAAATTTTGTTTTATTTGATTATGCGTTTTCGAAGAATGCTGAAATAATGTGGCAAATTCCACCTTTTTTCTTTTATGTTAGCTAAGAAATTGTCATTTTATGGTGAGCATGTAAAAATAATAACAAAATGTATGAGTGAGAATTTGGATTCTTACATCGAATTTTTGTCTAATCCAAGCTGATTAGAAAATCTAAATTTTGAGATAATACAAATCCAAACTGATCCGGAATATCAAGAAATTCAAATCCAAATATCACAAAATTTTATAACTAAATCCGTACTGAATTAAAAAAAATCTAAAATATCCTAAAATTCTCACAAATAAAAAAATCCAAAATAATTTTTTAATTATTATATTATTATTTGGTAAAATGGATTTGGAATTGATTTGGAATTACAATTATATGGAATTGAGTTTGAAGTTATGGTATTCTAATTCAATTCCAAATCATTGGTTTGGTAAGTCAAAAATTAAACAAGATTTGAAATTGAATTTTGATTGAATATTTTATTTTTATTTTTTATTTATATACATTATGTAATTTTATATTATTTTTCTATTTATTTTGAGTTGTGTGTGCAAGTGTATGCGTCGTGTGTGTTTGTTGTGTGTTGTGTGTCCGTGCAGTATGTGTATTAATAAAATATATTTTTCTATATATTAGCTACGCACATATTATTATATGCTTTTAATTTATATTTCAGGATTCACTCCTATCTAGAATTGAAAATATATTAATAAAAGAAGAGTGAAACAAAATTCATGATACTGACCATTCAATGTAAAATTGTCAATTTTGAGAGCTCCACTCAAGAAAATTATTGAATTCCATATGACAAGTTTTAAACTCGAAAACAATATGATTTTCGATTATAAAGACATTATTAATTATTACATCCTAGTCTTATATGTTTCTTAATAAATTCTAAAAATTATATTGCCTATGATATACTTATTATAATTATTTACAGTTCTATACTAATATAAAATAAATTATGAAATTAAAATACCATAAAAGTATCTAGTATGGAATAAATGAAGTGAAAAGCGGAGCATTCGATGCTTTCGGCAAACATTTATTCCATATACGTGTAAATGTTGAGCATAATTTTAGGAATCGAATTTATCTAAACGGATATTCTTATCGGAATCTTCTCTTTCATCCACAAAAAAAGTATTACATTTTTCAAAAATTTAATTATTTAGAATCTTTTTTCGTTTCTATTCCTCTTTTGAGGATAATATTGGTGAATTTTGGAGAAATTCGAAAGGCCCGTAGCTGTTAGGGAGTCTATTCCGAGGATAGAAAGCCTTTTATCTTATGAGTAGATAATACTCATATTTCATTGCAATATTTTTTAATTTCTTTTATCCTACTCTCTCGTGTCAAGCAGGCTTATGAAGAAATCTTCTCTCTCTCTCTCTCTTTTCTTTTATTTCAAATTTTATACTTTTACTCTCTTGTGTCAAGCTTATGGGGAGCTTTTTCCAATTTTTAAAGAGTCAATAATAGTTGATGACCTCAATATTTGGGGATTGATTTATTATCTTAACTTAACTTTTTGTATAATAATGTAAATTTATTGTCCCGCATCAACGATTAAGTGTGGGATATTTGTATAGGCTCATATGTAAGATATGTCTCTCGAGTTGGGAAGTTGAAACATTGAAACTACGACGCGAACAACATATTTTACAGGTAAATATAGATGGATTTTTGACCTCTAAATTTTTGTTGCGCGACAAATTAAATAAATTTGCAAGGTTCATAATATTTTAAAATAAATTAAAATTTAGGTCATAATAAAGAATCCATCAAAATTAAAGTCACGCACTACAAACCTAAATCTTAATTGAATAACAGATTTTTAAATATAATGTTAGTGTTATATTAATATAAATATTTTTTGCTTTATTTTATGTGATACAAGTCATGTTTCCTATGATTTTCTTTTCCCCAATTTTAGGGGTGGGAGCATACGTGAGATATTTATCCCAGAAACAGAGGATACATGCATATACTAGATACTTAAATCGACATACATCGTATAAGGCAATAATAATGTATTATACTGCACAAAAATATTTGTACCTACGAAATATAAATAACCAACGATGAAGAAGAAAATTGGTTGATTTGAAAATAAATAAATAAATTAATTTATGAAGTAATATAACATTAGCTGGGTGTCAAAGTAGTCACACTCATGTTGAGGAAGAAGTGCGAAAGGTAAGTTTATAAAATCATAGCTGTTGAGTGGTCACTGTGGGGCCCATTTCCGGGACACATTCTCTTACGCCCCCTCATCTTCTGTTGCTTTCAATTAATTAACCATTTTTATTTTTCGAGATTCATAATTATATGTCACAATAAATAATATGAACCCAGATCTGTATTCATGGCATTCAGTAGATATCACGGTACCAAGATTAATATATATGGTACGCAACATTAATTTTGGAATATGTAGCATCGAAGCAACAACTTTGTTGGTCTTCTAACGTACAGACTACTTGTGTGTAGATTAAGTAAAATTATGTCATTAATCCTATTTTTTATCTTACACTAGCCAATTAACCATTCATTTTCACTAGCATGATAATCATATAGTGACTGTTCGGTTTGATGGATTAGACAAAATTAAAAGTTTTAAGAATATTATTTCATTGGATAGATTCAATCTAATACTTAATCTCAAAAAAGTGCCACTTAGAGCTAGAATAAGCTTATGAGTCCTGACCTTTTTTCTGTGACAAAATTAATCACAAGCCAATTTAATATTGAATAATCTAAAATTAATTTAATTTCGAGTAACTGAACATCTTCATTGTTGTTTCTATCGATAGATATTTATATAAGTAAAAAAAAAAATGAGTTTTACAAATGTATATATTTGACAATACTTCATAGTTTCAATTAGATTTTGATTTTTTTAGAGTAATGTTAATAAATAGGGTCATCCAAATTACTTGATGATTATACTAAACTCTAAAGTATTGGCTGTATTCGAATCGGATTCATTAGAATTGGAAGTTTAAATAATATATTCTTGCTAAAATTAGACCACTCTTTAATTTAAGTTAGTCGATTAATCATGTATTTAGTAGTAATTTGTAGAATACCAGGACAATTCGAGGCTGGGATGCTCGTCAGTTTAAATACTATTTTTGTAAATTAAATATTTGTAAGATAGTTTTGTCTTCAACTATAAAATTTGCTTCGATTTATAATAGGTTTACAACTTTTGGATTTTATTTGATAATTTAAATCTATCAAAAAACTTACAGGAATATAATGAAAATTGTTTAATAATAATAATACTATATATATAATATTAATTAAATTACTACACCATCATAATAAAGGCGGGACCACTAAAAAAAATTCTACACCGCATGTAAATAGGATTGAACTCAAAACTCTCACTAAGAAAAATGTTGGAGTGCTTCAATTTTACTATTTGAGTTAGGCCTTATTGGCTACCGAATATCACTTTCTTAGCCTTTTATAAGTGTGTTCATTTTACTATTTTAGCATGATTCTCAAAAGTGTGCACTTTCAACTTTTGATAAGTATGCCACCACTATCCCCTTATATATTACTCTCATTATACAACTTATTTATATAAAAATCAAGCATGACCAACACACTCGACTAATATTTATAATTAAATAGAATAATTATATATAAATGTGATCCATCTTTCTCTCGTAAACATACTCACCTAACATTTATTAAAATTTATATTAAAAAAATGTAAGTACATTTATAAAAAATAGAGAGAGTAGTATTTATTAAGATTGATTCACTACATATAAAAATTGAAGTATGCAGAACCCTTACATAACTTTTGGGTTTCCCCTAATGAAAAAACTTTCCATAACTTTTGGGTTTGTCTATAATCTTAAATAAATTTAGTTACTTTCAGTTTTAGGTACACTTAAATAATTTGTTATTATTAATTTATGAAAATTGAATTATTTGTAATAAGTTTTTAATCTATTTAGTTATTCCCATATCATACTAAATCTTTATTTTGGTAATAAGAGTAAGAAATTCCCAAATTGAGCGACGTGTAAATATTTGGCTATCGCATTTGCAAGTCGTTCCGATTCCGAACATATATAAGAGGCGGGACTAAAATAATTTACAAAAAAATTGAGTCGTTAGATTTATAAAACCCCCAAAATTACCGTATTTTGAATCTTTACTCCTACAATAAACAGACAAAAAGGACTACCGGAGCAAGGCAAAATATATTTAAAATCTAAATATTGTGGCTGGCAAGTTGCAATTCCAATTAATAAAATCACCTAAAAATGTGTGAAATCTTGCTGCTAAAATCCAGACATCATAAATCAGAGTGGGCCGAGTCCACCTGTGCTGTACAACAACACAGAATCCCCCCTATCAAAAATTTATTCATTTAACTTGCACATCAATCAAAAGCTCAAAATTGAAAATTGTTTTCCCAATCGCTCTAAAATTATTTATTATTAATTCATAAATTTCATGGATATAAAAGGTAGATTTTAAATGATGGTTGTAAGTTTATCCTAGAATAGATCCAATTATTTAAGTGATTGGCACTCTTCGATCAAATTTCCACTAGTAATTTCTTATGTACATGATACAAACAAAAATTGCCTGCTAAAATTGAGATTTTCAAGATTAACTTTTATTTTAATCGCAACGACAGTCAAGAAAAGAGTGGGTTGGAAAACAGAAGTCATGCATATAATGCAAACTTGTTTTCATTTCAAAAGGATAATATAAAAATCATTATCTTATCTGCAACAACTTTTAATATAATAATAAATAAACAAATCAAGAATTAAAGTTTGATTATATTTGTTCATTACCCAGATATTCAACATGTAATTTCTACTTTTGACATACACTAAAACTTATATGTTATAACCAAATCGCATAACTTAGCTAGATGTCTTATATTTTAGGAAAAGCTCGTTACTTTTGTAATAAAATGCTGAGAAGTTTAATGGTAGTGCATGTGTTTATTATGTTTTGATGTAATTGCATATGTTTATTAAGTTCGATTAAACTCAAATATTTTTAATATTATTAATTAATAAAATTTGGCATAAAGAAAACGTCTGGCCCACAATATGTACAAACACATATAAAAATATATATGGAATTGTGAACCTCTTCTTACATTTTACACTACGTCCGAATTCTCTTCTGAGCCGGCCCAATAAGATATAATGGCCTGCTTCATGATATCCATATATGGCCCACACCAGAATCTCAGCAGCCAAATCTACATATCTCTTTAACAAGAATCAATTAAGAGATAAATATCTTGAGCAGATTGGACCCGGTAGGTTCTCATCTCTTTCTCACCAAGCTGCTCTTACTGCTTGCTGGAGCTTTGTTCATTTTGTTGCTTGCTTGGGGGCTTGTGGATTTTGTTGTTGTTTTGTTAGTTTTTGTAGCTGAGTTGTTGTGTGTTTTTTTGGGTTTTGGCTTTGTGTTTTGTTTGGTTTTTTGGACAGTCTTGCTTGCCAGTTTTTTGGCTTGAGCAATTTGGTTATATATAAAAAAACTAATGATTAATTAAATTAAATTAATTATTATGATTTCTTAAAGGATCGAAATGATAAATTTTTATGCAAAATTAATTAGTGACTAATTAAGCTAAATTGTGATTGATTTATATTTTTAATTAATTACTTATTACTTAAGGGAGAAATTAATTCTATCGATACATAGAGCCTGGTAGGTCAATCATACATTGCGAAGGAATTTTTTGATTAAAGTAAAAATGCTTCAAACCACAACAGATGGCGAGCATAGAGTACAAGACGACGACCAACACACAGGCCCCAAAACAACACAACAATACTACAACTTAACAGCAGTCCCAAAACAACAAAACAATACCACAATTGAAAGCAGAAAACAACAAAAGACAAAAAGAATGAGGAGCATCCTCTATCATAGATCAGGCACCAGCCAAGGGTACTCATGCAAAGGTATTATTGGGGACGGGGATGGGGAAAGAAGATGAGAATTTTGGGGGAGCCGTGGTGTTTTTGCTATGGCGGTGACAAGTCGGAGAGAATGAAGGGTGCCATTTTTTCCAGGGAAGCTCCGGCCAAGGCGCAATTTTTGGTTGGACCAAGTGTTGTCGAACTCGTCGAAGTATGAATTTGGTGGCTAAAGTAGAACAAAGGCTGGCGGTGTGCCAAAGGCGGCGGTAGCTTTGGGCAGAGTCGAGAGAAGGGAGAAAGGGAGGAAGATTTAGGGATAAAAGGCTCAAGGTTGGATACTGTATCAAGGTTGGATACTGTAGCAATCAGATAAAAATTATCGCACCGCTAGGCCGCGATACAACAACATGGCGGAACAACGTTTTACACCGGACTTCACGCGAGCCGAGATTATAAACCTGGGCTTGCTTTTTGATAAACTTGGATATCAAACACTCACATAATATTGTTGAGCCAAAATTATTTATCTAATATTAGCTTAATTTTATGTGTCAAATATGGCCTAAAAGTTATGTTGTTATTGCAAAGTAAGATATTGATCCCAATAAATATATTCTTCAACATAAAAAATGATGAGTGGATATCATATTTACAAATTTTTTTTTATCACGTGATTGTTCGGATAAATAAGATTAAACATCAAGCATGATACGTTATGAAAATATAAAGCGGCGGATCTCCAATTAATTTCATTTTCCCTATTATCTTGTTAATGAAATGGCGTGATTATAATTCCTAAAAATTTCATTGTAAGAATGAGTTCATTCAATATTCTGAAAGCATATCGGGTTTAGAATAATTATTTGAAGGGGAATTACTGAAATAGGAGATAATTCATTGAATGTACTGAAACTGAAAGCACGAGATTTTCTATAAATCGAAATAGGAAATAATTCGTTGAATGCATTAAAGTCGGAATGTACGATTGATCTTATAGACTAGGGTTAATGGTCCATTATTGTATTAACTTTCATCAGTTTTGCATTTCTAACGTGACAATTTCAGCTAGTGAAGTCTGTTTCAAGTGAATAAATTGATGCATCACAAGATTCTTTTTAGCGAAAGATTTTGGGTTCAATTATTTTTACGTACAAGTATTTTTCTACCTTATGTAATGGTAGTGGTCCCGCCTATGTGCGTTGTAGAATTTTACACCTTATGTGGTGTAGTGGCCCCACGTAGATGTGATGTAATACCTTAATTGATATCTTTTATATATATATATATAAATACATACACATAATTATAAAAAAATGTCTTCGCCTTTCAATTTATTACAATATTAACCCTTCCCAATTCCCTTCATCCAGGAATGTTGAAGTATCAATGTATCATGACCCTCAGAGAGTCACTACTTAGACATTTTTGATCTGGTGGATATTACGCTCGATATCTCAATTTTTAGGTGACAAAAAAATTTGGATATTAACTTTGTAACAAAGTGGAAGGTGATGATATTATTGCAATGTTTAAGTTACTTTATTAAATATTAAAAATAATAAAAGTGTTAAAATGATTTATTTTTTAATTCCAATAGTGCCATTGGTTTTATGTAATTTTTTTCCTTTTCAATTTAGTAATATTTAGAAGATGAGCGCAGTTATATTGATCAGCTAGTCCAATATATGTCCTTATACTTTGGTTAACGACAAACGAATCGTGTTCCTTACATTATAAAATGTAGCATGAGAACTTTGTATACTACACTTGATATATTAAATATGTATGTAGATATCATATTAACAGTTACCTAAAAATAAAGAATCAACAAAACGAAAGGGCATAAATTTATTATCCGCATGCTACCATGATTATGTACATAAGCCCAGAGAAGATGAAGTTAGGTATACTCATTGGGCTGTGGCCCACTTTTGGAGCCCACTAAAGCAGTGAGCTGTGGGCCCAAAAGAGGCAAAGGAGGCGGCGGACTCAAGTGAAAAAGGCAATTTTGGTCACAGTTTTGCCTTTTTCTTATATCATAATCATCATTCTATTTCGGTGAAGCAGAGTCTGACACGATTCTTCACCACACTTGGCAACACAGGCGTTGCTCGTAGCGTCTTGTGCGGCCAGCGAAGATGGTGGTTGGTGTTCTTGCACTACAGGGGTCCTTCAACGAACACATTGCGGGTATGCTAATTTAATGCCTCTTTTCTTTTCCTTGTTTTGTTTGAACACTTTGCTCGTATGATTTATTATTGTCACGCGATTGAATGATTGGTGTTGCAGTGCTGAGAAGGTTGGGCGTGAAGGGGGTGGAGGTGAAGAAACCAGAGCAGCTGCGGAGCGTCAGGGCCCTCATCATCCCTGGCGGCGAAAGCACCACCATGGCCAAGCTTGCCGAGTACCATAACCTCGTATGCTCTCTCTCTCTCTCTCTCTCAGAAAGCTATGAACTTGTGTGTTCTGAATGTTATACGTGTGTCATTTAATTAAAAGAAGATACGTTTGACTGTGTTTGGTAAAGATTATAAGCAAAGCTGAGTCTACCTTAGTGAAACAAGTAGAGCAATTCAATTCTCATAACCGGATATCAATTTCACCTTGCGGATAGATTCCTCTTTTTTGTTTATCGATTTTTGGATTGCGGCTGAAAATGAGGCGAATTCAGATAACAAAGTTGAGTTAGTCACTCAGTATATGAAATCAATACAGAACCCAGAAGGTCTCTCTGGATGGAAGGTATACATTCCTTTGCCTTTGACGTAGAAAATTTAAGGAGCCAAAGGTCCGAGGTAGTGCTGGTTGGTTGTACTAAGGACCTTTGTAGAGTTGACAATGTGCCAAGAGTAATGGAAGTTCTCTGATTGTAAGTGAAGCTAGTCTTCACTTGTGGTGTGGCTTAAGCATTCCAAATCCAGTTCTAGGTCTCTATTTTAGAAGATCCCTTCCAAATCATGGAAGTTTCTGTGTTTTGCTGCATCTTCTAGTCCAGAAACCTTCTGTTGGAAATAGATGTTTATTTCTCCCTTTTCTTGAGTTGAGATGATATGTCTCTCGAAGTTTATTCAAAACAGGAACAAAGAAAAAGATCTATAAAGGCTACATAAAGTCTATAAGTGTCTTTATGCTAACAATACAGAAACTTTGCATTTGAACTGCTAATATAAGTCTTTCTTTCTGGTTTTCAGAACTTTGCTGTAATTTGAACTGTTTCCTCTAGTTCTGGATGTCTAGTGTTGTGTTATGCAGGTTGTATGGCATGTCTTTGTGCTAATTTGGTTCTTGCTGCAGTTTCCTGCACTAAGGGAATTTGTGAAAATGGGAAATCCGGTATGGGGAACCTGTGCTGGCCTTATCTTTTTGGCTGACAAAGCTGTTGGTATGTGATTAATATCATTATGTTATTTTTTTTCTGTAAAAATATGATTATGCACCCATCTCTTGAGATCCATGCTTCCAATCTGCTAAATCTCGATTCTATATTTTATTTACATACTTTAAAATAATGTCTTTTACAAGTTGGTTTTGAAATAGATGTCATATATATTACAGGGCAAAAAGTTGGTGGACAGGAACTTATTGGTGGCCTTAACTGTACAGTTCACCGAAACTTCTTTGGCAGTCAGGTACAGTATGAGTAACATTTTCTTCAGTTCTACACGTCTGTTTCTAATGTTCATTTAAACATCTTAAGGTTTTTACATATTTATAGGATATTTATTTTAGATCTTGTTAGATGTTATTATTAAGACAATGTCTGAAGTGGTCGGATAAAATTAATTTAATTTATAAAATTATATTATTTAGTAATCACAACATTTTTAATGTTATTCGGTCAAAATTAGAGGAAATACGCTGTAAAATTGTGGGATACTTTACTATAAGCCTCTTGGAGACAGTTTGTTTCTATTCTGATTCTCTAAATCAGAGTATGGAAAACAAAAGAATGGATATTACAAAGTGTACCTTCTCCAGAAGCATCCTTAAGGGTAAATAAATCTGCAAGGTTGTAGCCAAGAATGCTCCTATCACGGATAGAATGTCTCAAGTGCTCATTCATCCTTATTTCCCCAGCACCCTTGACAACAGTATCATCATATTATTATCTGCATGAAACTTGTTAGATACAAAGCTTTGAGGCGGAGCTCTCTGTTCCTGAGATTGTGGCCAAAGAAGGAGGTCCCCCAAGCTTTCGAGGTGTGTTTATTCGTGCTCCAGGGATCCTTGAAGTAGGCCCAGAAGTGCAAGTATTGGCTGAAGTTCTTCTTCCATCTGATAGACCTGCTAAACGTGATGCTGCTTCCGAAATTTTAGAGGTCAATCCACTTGCGCTCTCACTTGAATCTTTTCTGCTTGTTTATCCTGTACGGTCTTTCCAGTATCCTGCAAATTATCTGTTAAGAGTGTTAGTCTTAGCCTTAGGCACCTTTACTTAATAGGCGCAACATATGATCACTACAGACTACAATTTGTGTGTGTGTGGAAAAACCAAGTCAGTAACCATTTTATGTTCCTAGCATGATGCACTCAAGGTGTCTATACTATATTTACGTCTTTTTGGACATTACACCACTTTTGCAGGCTTCATATTGACCAATTCAATGCTGGTATACTCTTGCTATTCTTTTCCCCTCCCTGAGGAGTGTTATGGGGGTGGTACATAATTTTTTACTTTCTTCTATTTAGCTATATATGTGCAATGATCATTATTATGAATTTAAGGCATGGCCCCGGATGATTTTTCTGAGGTTAGTTGAGCTTGCTTCAACTTCCTTCCTCTTCACACTCAAGTAATTCTGTAGAACGTGATATGTAATATTATGATAACAAGAAAGTGTTTAGTCGCCAATGTACCAAACCATTGGATTTAAGTTCAAACACTAGTGTTTTCAATGAGATTTAAGCTCTGAAGTATGTGAAAGGAAGTGGACTTAAACTTGAAGATATGTGATGTAGGGGAAATCACTTTGCTCTTTTATATGGAGCCTGAAAATGCTTGGTCTTCTTCTTGTTTCTTTAGTTGAACCTGAGGCCTCTGCCTTTTACAAAATAAATAATCTAGTCACAATATGTTTCTAATAAGTTGCTTTTGATGCATAGCTTCTCATTTTAACATAAATTACTATATGATGCCCCAGGAAGAAGCTGAAGCTGAAAAGAAGGTTATCGTTGCTGTAAGGCAGGGAACGTTGCTAGCAACTGCTTTTCATCCAGAGTTGACTGCAGATACCAGATGGTCTGTTTTGCACTTTGTCGTTTTATGTTAATATATAGTAGATTTGTTTCTGTATTTAATTATTCAGTTGCTTGACCGTACATATTTCACAGTACAGGCACAGCTATTTCTTGAAGATGCTGGGTGAAGACAGCCAAGAAGCATCAAGTAGCACGGCATTGTCCTCCGACAACCTAAGCCTCCCTGATCCACCAAAGTACGAGCTCCCGATCATTCAATACTAAAAAGGAAAAAAAGGTTCGTGGTTCCTTGTTAAATTTGTCAAAGATGGGCCAGGCCGGGGCTGATGGCCACACAAAGTATATCCCTTTGTAAATAGTTTTAGTAGTTTATATTTATCTGCTTATGGATTATTTATCCCAAGTAGTTCAATGCGCTCTCAAAGAGCAATCTTTACTGTTTTTCACATCAAGAAGCTCCACAAACATCTATGAGGAAGTTGACTCTTTCTGGAAATCTATTACATGGATTTTACCTCTTCATTTTTTTTGGTGTCATTAAGGTTTTATGCTGACATGAATTTGTGGTACGAGATGGGAGTAAGAACTTTATGAAAACTAATCATTAATCTCCCGTTCTTCCTCAATAGCGCAGTGGTAGAGCGGTTGGCTGTTACTGAATAGGTATGACGGCTGAGTTGTACGAATTTGTATCCATCCATACATCTACTATACATGTTGAACTCGAATTCAACGTTTAAAATGCTCCTCACGTTATAACAAGTGCAAATTCTCAAACTCCCATGTAAATAAAGAGTACTCTGGGCCATGTAAATATATGCACAAATAAACAAGGGCAATAATTATTGTACATAAACTCAGAAACAAACACAATCAAGGTTACAACAATCAAGCAAGCAAACAACTTAGGGGCCGTTTGGTTCTTATGTTAGGATAGTGTAGGATAGTTAAATCATGTTAGTATTTAGGATAAAATTTGGGT
>JAYDZE010553321.1:0-13327 GCA_034509125.1 Monilaria moniliformis | reverse complement strand
TATTAGCAGATGCATTATCAAATCCAACAGAAAATATTTTATTAATTAATTGATATTCATTTAAAACTTGAATAATTTATTGAGCAATAGCTTGAGCAGTATGTGATGAAGGAAATTCCTTAAAAGCAATTAAATGTTTGTTCAAGTCCTACTATTATCTACAAAGTGAACCGTAATTCCCATATAGAAATTTTTGTTATATGCATGAGTTCACGCGTCAGAACAAATAGAAACTTTGTGATCTAAATTTAGTAAATATTTCGCCAATTCAATTTTTTTATGGAAGCATTGTTTTACTATAGACTTCTACTTTTTTTTAGCACTTTGATTATAAGCTTGTTCATACTATATTAATATCTTTCATTGTCATACGAATTATAAGTTAAATGTTGCATAGCAACATATCTAGACATGATATCAGTTGCTTCTCTATGGTCATATTTGAAAAGAGATGGCATACATGTTTGAGATGAACCCGTTTGAGGGCCTGGTTGAAAATTTAGTTGAATTTGGGTTGAGCCAATCCAAAATTTCACCGCATGATTTTTCTCCATATGCTTGATAAACGTACTCTATCAACCACCATGTGTAAATTTCTACTTTGTATTGCAATAGTTGCAATACACAGTGTATTTCTTCGAAGCATCGGGATGACTATTGGAGTCTTAATTTCCACTATCTTGAAATGCTTAACGAAGATGTTTGATGTCTTACTTCGTTGGATTTGTGATGGTGGAGATGGAGGTGGCATTTCTTCTTCATCTTCTTCTTCATTTTCTTCTTCATCAACCACATCCGGTTGGGATTGGTGGGAATGAGATGAAAATATTGGTTGTTAGACCTCGTCACTCGATATTAAATTGAAGTCCTCAAAACTTGCATTGAAGTATGGACAGGGATTTTCTTGGGAGATGTTTATGGTGATCATACCCGTCAAGGCAAGCGCTGCAGCATATTCGTCCACCTACAAACATATCAAGTATAGAAGTTATTAGATTATATAAACTAATCAAATTGTTTTAAGCTTTAGTTACTAATATTATAATTGAAAAATGAAATTAAAAAATTTCTTCAAACTCACTTGGATACGGGCAACAACTTGTTCCGATAATAAATCAAGTTGCTCTCGAGCAACTCGGTGTGTTGTTGCTCTCTTTGATCTTGGGGGCCATCACTTTGATATTGGGCAACACCTTTGCACTTATCTGCACGGTTAGAACGAGAAGAAGACATTATGATAATTTGTTATTGATGTGTGTATTGTATATAGTGTAATTTGTGTAAATGTGTGAATATAAATGATAAGTAAACAAGTATAGTAATGAAAGCAAACACTATTTGCACAAGTAGAGAGAAATAACAGGTAGAGATGAGAGAAATTGGAGGTTAAGAATAGAGAATTCTTGTTAATACAAGAGGTGTAAGTTGAAATGAGTATGATGAGGGGGTATTTATAGACAAAAATGGGTGGGATAATTTGAATTTAAATTCTAACCTGGAAGCCTACCCCCTACCCCCTACCCCCTACGACGGCTGAAACCGGCCAAACCGGTAGTTCTGAACCGGCGTTAAACCGGGGTTTTGGTTTCATTTTTTTGGAACCGGAACCGAACCTCCGAAACCGAATTTCCGGTTCCGATTTAACCATTTTCGGCGGTTCCGATTCCGGTTCTGATTTTAACCGTCGGTTCAGTTTTAATCGGGCATAAAGTGTTGTGGTCCCAATCATTTTAATTATCTTCAAGTACTACCTTTACTTTTCTGCATAAAGTGTTAAAGTAGGAACAGACTGCCCAGACCGACAATTACACAAAATGGCTAAAAGCAAGTGAATCAAATATTGTACCATGTTGTCTCATACTTAGATAGGAAAGGGTTTTGACCGTACCTTACTTTTCAGAAATGCTTTAACAACCAGTTCAGACTTGCAACCATCCTTAATTGCTTTTTAATCATATGAGTTAAATAGTTGGTAAGTAGGTTAGTTTAGAGGTACACTTAGGACGTCTTGGCTTCACTTGTTCAATTTCCATAATTTAGTTTAAGTGTCTTTTAAACCTATCTGACACGCCTTTTAACTACCTAGTTCATACCCGTACCCCTAATTAAGTAATAGTTTTTAGCTGCCTACCTTTGCATTCTTTGCCTAGTATAAACAACCCCTTTTATTTGTCGCACATAGTTAGTTCCCCCACATCCCAATCAAGCATGGCGACATCGCCAACACCACACATATAAACACACTCAAGTAGGGCTAAACAAACACATTCCTCGTGGGTTCGACACCCGCCTTACGAAATACTATCTTTTGTGTAAAAGTAAAGTGGGGAACATGAAATCTTTTTGATCGAGTCTTCGTGAATACAACGACACACGAGCTACAACCTGGCCGAACTGAAGGTTCTAAAGGGAAGTACGAGACTCGAGGCACTCACCGTAGAACATGGAAGAAATGAGTCTGATTAATACTGTGACGCAAATTGGATCTCTGATTCGAGAGACTCATTTTCGACGAGTAGGTATGTCTTCACTGTGGGGGCTGGTGATGTATCTTGGAAGTCAATGAAACAGATATGTATAGCCTGATCCACCATGTAATTCGAGTTTATCATTTTGGATAAAGTATGAGAATAAGTCGAAAGGCTTACAAATTTCTAGAAGATATTCCATGTTGCAAGAAGTCAGTGCCACGGTCACAGTAGTGATATACTGCGATAGTCAAATGGCTATAGGGAGAGCATATAATGGCTTGTATAATGGTAAGTCTCGACGTATCTGTCGACGACACACTACCGTGCGGCAATTGATCACGAGTGATATTGTCTCAGTTGACTATGTAAGGTCAATATATAACTTAACGGATCTGTTAATCAAATGGTTAAGACATGATCAAATTCTTAAGTTGCTGAAATGAATGGGGTTGAAAACCACATCTAAAAGATGAGTATAATGGTAGCCCAACCATGACAAATGAAGATATCATGGGCTTGGTTTAATGGGGAAACAAAGCTATGTGAATCTAGTTATAACACTCGAAAGATTTTAATATTCACTCATTCCTTAGAAAACATTGAGTGTTGTAACTTGCACGTGGTAAAAGGATAAGTCTTTGACTTTTAACGATTCTTGGAAGGCTCGAGAAAGTGGAGTATGGTTACTAGAATGATTGTGGTTAAAAACCACATCTAAAAGATTAGTATAGTGGTAACCCTACTATGGCAATTGAAATTCCATGGATTTGATTTAATGGAAAACTGAAGCTATATGAATCTAGTTGTAACACTCATAAAATTTTAATATTCACTCATTCCTCAGAAAGCATTGAGTGTTGTAACTTGCACGTGGTAAGAGGTTAAGTATTTGACTTTTCACGATTCTTGGAAACCTCGAGGAAGTGGAGTATGTCAGGATACTCGAGAAAGTATCGTCTATGTAAGGGGTGTTCATGAATCCAAATGGGTGTTCCATGGCCGGAAACGGACACAAACGTGAGAACTGATGGGTTTGTAAATAGTATTGTGTTAGTGTTATTGTCTCAGTATACTCCAATGGGGAATGGTTCAAAGCATCACGTCCATCGGCCAACTGATATACGCGATAGTATTTACTGTGGAATGTTCAAAGCCCCAAGCTACCGTTCCAAATGCTATTTTATATCTCGAGAATTAAGCTAAGTGTCTGCATATTTGCATGTGTATTTTCCATGTCGGAGAAGTTGGTTAGAGTTTATGGGGCTTTAAACAATGTGGGGGATTGTTAGAAATAATAGCCTTTTGGCCTTTCACATGGTTGAGGCTTTCGTTGGCCAATACCTTTGACCTTTCGATTGGTCGTAACCGCTAAGGTTATTATGAGGTGTCATGATAATCGTACCTTTCCAAATTTTCTCTTTGGGCCTATATATAGGTGTGTGCTTTGAGAGATGATTAAACACTCAACGATATTTCCAACACATTCTCTTTCTCAAAGCTCACAAGCATTTGCATAACACGCATCCATCACCTAGTCTCTTTAGGAGCATTGTTTGCTCGATTCTAGTAATTCCGTCAAGTTCGCTGGTGCCTAGCAGATTTGAGGTGCTTCTACATGCTAGGAGGAAATCGTTTTATTTTTTAGGACAATATGTCAATATGAAAGAATTAGGCGAGTCGTAATTTGTCTTGAGAAAATAGGGCTTTCCTCGACTCGACAAATTGTTAGTTAATTTTGTTTTATTACTTTTTGTTGTAATTTTTATTTCCTTCAATTTTATTTCTTTCATTCGATTATAATAATTGGATTACCGCTTGTTTACAACTTAATTTTTTTAATATTTCTAACAAAATAGTATGTAACTCTAAAAAATAATCATCATGATATATAAAAATAATTGGAGTGACGATCATGTGAAGTTTTGAACGAAGATCATAAATTTAAATTTCACCTTAATATTTATATCTGGATGTCATGTCTACACTTCCATAGGAATCGTTCACAAATTTAAATTTAGCCATATTGTCTATATCGAAATGTAACATCAATATTTACATCGATTTTGTCAAGGCTATAGTCATCAACTACATTAATCTATATTTTTTCCGTAATAATTGAAGGCTAAGAACTTCAAACAACCTGCTTTTATTATAGAAAAAGTCCCATATAAAAATATCAAATTGTTTGGTAGGTTCAAAGTTGGCGTATGAGTGCAAGCAAAAAGGTCTCAAAAGTCTATTCATTATCCACATGGATTTAAAAAACAATTAGCACAAGAAAAATGCATTGATAGTGTGCCTATGCATGAAACTTTGAATCTGTTTTTAGATTTAGTGCAATGAACGTTGCATCTCGTTATAGCACGCATACATGTACATACATCCGAATAAAAACATAGGTGGGCAAAACATTTAATGCAATAGCATTTTTATTCTTAACTTTTAGATCAAATGAACCAATCTAGCTTCGAAAATCAAATTGAATGAGGAATTCCTTAATTAACTAGTACTCCATCGGTTCCATCCATACTAACATGGTTCCATACCTTTTGGCTCCGATATTAAGAAATACAATTTCTATGATTATAAATTTATAAAAAAATTACTCGTACGATATTTTTTAGGTACATTTTTGAATTTGAGTAATTATAAATAATATAATCTAAAATGAATTTAAGTTCTGTAGAATGGGATAGAAGAAGTACATTTATTCAAGCATGTTTATCTCTATTTATTGTTTTTTTTTTTACGATATCTCTGTTTTTTTTCCCTACAGTTAGAAGTCACACATATCCACACTCAAACATAGAGATTTCAATAGGGCCAACCCGCTCGGATTCGGGCCAATCCTATCGGGTTGTCGGGCTACTCGGTTATGGGTCATTTGGATTGTAATTTTTTGAGTTAGAAATTCTCAACCCTAATCCTAAATTATCGGATTTCAGACTAACACATCGGGCCAATCGAGCTCAATAAATTTTATGAATTTTTTTAATTAATATATTAATTTTGATAATTGTATATTTGTAACAAAGAAATATATCAATAAATGGATTTCATTTCAACTCAAAACATAACTTTCAAATATTGAATCAAAATGCATTTTTCATAGACATTTGAAAAAAATCTTATTATACTAACTTTCAAAAGTTGGAAAATAAATTAATGAAGTTTGAAAACTAAATAACGAGAACTCGCTAATTTTCGGGTCGACCCTATGGGTTGCAGGCTATCTTCGAGCCAACCCTATCGGGTTGCGGGCTATCTTCGAGCCAACCCTGTCGGGTTGCGGGTTATTCGGTTTATGGTCATTCGGGTTGAGATTTTTTTCGGGTTAAGATTTTTCAACAATAATCTTGTTGGGTTAATTGGGTCAACGCATGAGTTTCAAACTAAATTGACATCCCTACTCAAACACACTTAATTACTCAAAATCTCAACATGTTATTTAGAACTCACACATATATATCTATACTCAAGCACACTGAACAACTCAAAATCTCAACAAGTTATAATTCACACACACTACATTCAAAGACATTAAATGACTTGAACCCTAAACCTATTAGATAGAGAAACAATATCTTACTAATTAGGTTATACTTCAACAATGTTTTTTATTGCTATTATTTAGCAAAGAAGACGTAGCGAAATTGAACGAAGACCTTCTATATCTACATAGAAGAACTCAAACTATTGGCCGAAGCTCGTACCATGAGTGACGCGTATCACAAATCTTGAAATGGGAAGGAAACTCAAAACACCACTTACAATAATATGCATGAAAATTGAACCAAAATGTTTTATCAAAGCATAGAAATTTACACAATCACATCATGCTCCCTCTTTCCCCAAATCATTACCACAAAGATATCACCACTCAAAAAAACCATAAACAAAAAAGTAACATACTTTTTCACTTATATCAATAAAAATGAAAATACAACAAACAACCTTAATTAAATCAAACCAAGCACTACAAAAAACAAGATTATGCAACCTTTAACCCTTCATTGCCTTCACCGAAACCCTTCCCCTCCGGCGACCTCTTTTCGCCCCTCCCATCGACCCCGCCACAGGAGATTTTCAAGTTCCGGTTGTTTTCGGGCTCGATTGCCAATTTCCCGGCGGCTAAATCCGATCTTAAATCGGTTAACGCGTTATTCAACGAACCATTCTCCGCTTGAATCACCTCTAGCTGTTTCTTCACCTCCAAACACGCCCCTGTCAGCTGGCCGTACTCCTCGGCGGGCCCCGCTTTCTCCGCCTTCAAATCCGCTTTTGCCACGTGTTCGATCCCAATTTTGTCCATCACCAGCTGCGGCAGCCTATACCTACCCGACGCCTGATCAGTCCGCCGCCGCACCACCACCGCGTCGTAATCATCCGCCGCCGCGCCACTTCTAGGAAACCTAAGCCCCCTCAGCCCCCACCGGAAATTAATCATCGCGCAATCTCGCAGCGGGAGCGCCGTCATGGCGCTCAGGTCCGTGCCTCTGACCATTCCATTCACCAGCCACCCCGCCGCCGCCTTCGATTCGACGGCTGGGAAGAGTCCAGCGACATTTTTAACGAAATTCCCCTCGTCGACTGTCGATTTCCCCCCCAATTTCCTGACGATGGCGGAAGAGATTAGTTTCTTCACCGAAAAATCACCTAAATCGGGCTTGAATCGGATGAAGAAGCTAGGGTTTTCGCAGCCGATGACGTTGAACTCGGCGCTCATGGTGAGGGGGCTACAGATCGGCGAGCCGTAATGGCCGATTCCGGTCTTGAAGATGAAGCTGAATGGGCTCTCTGAATCGTTTGGGCGGTAGGCGAATTTAAGGGAAGGGCCGGATTCGAAATAGGTGCTGAGATTCAGCGATAATTCTTTGGATTCTCCGGCGACAACACCCGATTGAAAGGGGTAATTGAGAATGTTTATAGGGATTTTCGCTCTCAGCAGTGGCGTCCGCTCCTCCCTAAATTTTATTGATGCCTTCATACTGAAAATCTCTCTCTCTCTCTCTCTCTCTCTCTCTCTCTCTGTGGTTTTAGTGAGAGAGTGGGCGGAAATTTTGGGGATGTGAAGAGAAATTGCGGCTTGTTTGTTCGGTCTGCAAATTTTGTCATATTTTAGAATGGGTATATTGACTGTTTTGCCCTTGAGATTTGAAGTCCATATGGCTTTTTCTTTCATATATGAAAGTAGGAATAACACATTTGTGTCATGCGTCTTCACTTAAGTGTAAACGCATTAGGTTGATGCGTTTAGGATGAAACGACGTCGTTGCTGTTGACGGGCTGGAAGACGCATGAGCGGCGTGCGCATCACCCTCATGCGTCTGTCGCATGAAATACAGCTTCCAGGCAGTGGCAAAAGTTCATTCTACCACAACTTCAATCCTTCAATTTTCTCTCGATTTTGCATGTTTCTTCGCATTGTTTCACCATTTTTTTATTGAAAACCATCCAAAGATTTGTAATTCTACTTTTATTGTTAAATCTATGGTTTAGTTTTCATGTTTTTGATGATTTTTTTGTATAGTTAGGGTTTAAGTAATTTATATTGAAATTTTGATATGTTTAGGTATTTTGATTGAGTTTGAATAATTAGATTGTTATATACGTTGTGTGATATATATCATTTGTAATTGAGATATTAGATGATATATAATAGTGTATTGTTAGATATTGTAGTATATAAGATGATATATTAGGTGTTTGATAAAATGTCTAAAATGATTGATTATGTAGACATGATAAATTACTATAGGATAGTTTAAAAATTGCTTATTGTTGTTGGAAAATTGCTTATTGTTGTTGTGAAATTTGTCTATTTGATGATAATTATATGTGTATTTAATGATACATATCAGCAAATAATTATCAAATGTTGCCTATATGTTTTTGACATACATGATAATTTAATGATATATTGTTGGTTAATTGATGATGTTATTTGCTCTATATACTGAACCTGTATTTTGTTTTATAGAATGATATGAATTATTATGCAATTTCATATTGATATATTCTATTGATAGTTTTTGTGGTATTTGCAGATGTATTTTGTTTTTTTTATTACATTATTTTTTTAAATTGCAGGCATGTGATCGTCTTCGATGATGATGTAGTCGCAGTTTCAAAATCAGAATTCCTTACACTAAAGCCTCATACTTATATATCCGTAGGAATCATCAATGCGTGGAGTTCCTATTTGAACAACATGGAGCAATACAAATCTGAATCCTCCCCATCGCGTTGCTTTTTCAGCACCTGCCCCTATGTAATTATTAAAAACGCATCTCATTTAATTAATAAATAATTTCAATAACTAATAAATAATACATATGTTGCAGAGCTACACTATTGTAGGCCGACCGGTGTTGTGGGATGAAAAGCAAGCACGTTCAGAATTCCAAAGTCGTGTCTTCGACGAGGTTCGAAAGATAAAAAATTTTAAGTGGTCTAACTGTGATATGGTGCGTGTTTGATTAAGATATTTTCAGTAAAATATAATTCGAATGTGCAAACACTAACATTTGAAAACATTACAGATGTTTTTTCCCATTTTTGCAATGGAACATTTCTATATTGTTTGCTTCTGCTTCACACTGGATTCATCGATGTTATAGACAACTCTATGGCCATTGACGACGACACTATCACGGCTAAGTATGGCAACATCCCTACGTTACTGGTAAGCTTCTACATGATACTACATTATCTAATATTAATTTACATGATAACTCACTGATAATGATAAAATGATTGATATTTAATGATAAAACGATTAATATTTAATGATTTCTTTGATAATATATTACAGACCGATTTCATGCGAAGCATTTTGGTGAAGATAAGGGCAAGCAGGCAATACAGTGTGCTTAGGAAGAACTCTGTTCGCGTACTGCGCATGCACTGGAGGACAACAACGAACAAAGTCGATTGTGGCGTGTACACGATGAGGCATATGGAGACTTATATGAGCCAAACCCTTAAGGACTGGAAATGCAGCCTCACGCGTAGAAGCGGCAACGTCCTTCAACTTCTACGGGCCAGGTATTTCACTGACTTGCTTACATCCGAGACGAACAAATACACCAGATCTAACATCGAGGCTTCACATGCATAATACAAGAATGCGTGCAAATATGGAAAATTGGATGTCGAAAAGATGATCAAAGAGTATAGTACTAAATGATGTAATGATGCAATGTTTCATGGGTTTTTTAAAACTGATGTCGGATACACTTTTTTGGTTTACTCAGTTTCATATGACATTAAACCAACGATTAGTGATAACTTACGTTAAATGATTCGCATATGGTACTTATATATATGTTTGAATATTATATTTGAATGACATATTCTCTTCTAACTGCTGCTATTAGCTTCTCTATGCAGTTATACTGGTTTTCTTACAAAATTAATTCATCTACAGATACTATTATTTAAATATACTGATATGATTTTGCATATTTGATGATAAACGTTATTATGCAATTTGATTACAAGGCTATCAACTGATATTATTATCTAAGTATACTGATATAATTTTGCATATTTGATGATAGACGAAATGATACTTTTTTTGTAACTAATGATAAAATCTTTTCTATATAGTGCCATGATATAATAATTATATTAGTAGAAGTTGAGAAATACATTGTTATCCTTGTAATGTGGGATATAAGTTAATGAAATATTGCAAAAACATATAATAAATTAAATATAAAATACATACTTGAAAAAATTTCGAAAACAATATATCGAAAATGAATTATTGAACATCAACTATGCTTGATTTTGCTCTTTTTGTTTATTTTTCTCTTTCAATTTGTCACAATTCCTGGCATCGTGATGACCTAGCTCACCACATTTTGCACAATGTCTTGCAGGTTTATTCAACATCCGTACAACCTTCTCTTTCCTTGATATTAAACGGCTTCCAGAAACTTTATTCTTCACTACATCCGGAGGGTGTACACTAACATAATCGGTTCTTGCAATACCATAAAAATTCTCAATCACCCTTAACTTGTCAGCCGTATTCATTACTGCCTTGTTACCAAAAATATGTGACTCAACATCATCAATGGCAGTTGTAAGCAAAGAGATATGATCATCATTGCCTTTAATCATTTGAACCAACCCAAAAAAATTTGAATACAACTTATTCAATGCATTTCGCTTGTCGTCCACATATGAAAAGGTTTCGGAACCCTCTTCTGTGTCGTGCACCGCTTTCATTAAAGATAACTTCAACCACCGACCACCGTGATACTTTTCTGGTATGAATTTAACATCCTTATTCTTCAACACAAATATTATATGACAACACAATATCCCCATCCTACCAAACAACTTGCAACCACAATCGTAATTGTCACTCTCCAATTAATAACTAACATTAAATGAATTTTTGCTACTATCCACAACTTTGTATACTTCCTTTTGGTTATCAACATTTATCTCCAGCATACGGCATTGGAAGCAAGCTTCAACAATTTCTGACTGAACCTCCTTGAATATAGTGTCAATGTAAATCGAAGAGGCATGTTTCTCTAAATGGAGTTTAGTAGCCAGAATCAGAACAAGAGTTGAATCCTTGTAGTTTAATTTTGCATTTTGGTTCCTTTGTGCCTCCAAAGCATGACTAAAATTCATGATAAATTCCAGTAGATTAGAACGATGCTTTGTGCACTTCTTAAAAAAGTTGTTCTCCGACTCAGATACTGAAGTAGTTCGTATCAATGACCCCATAGGGACATCTCTAAAAAAGGTAGGAACCAGTATTCTCTACAACCATACATAATTTTATACTACTCTTCATTTCCTAGTCCATAACGATGCATAATATCATTACATGCGAGTTCAAATTCATCCACCTGTAGCAAATCAGAACACACACATGAATTCAACTCTTTCTTGAAGTTCTCATTCGCAAGCAATGATTTAGGGACTTTATCGGCCAACTTAATCATAATATGCCACATGCACCAACGATGTCTTGTGTTTACTAGAACACGTTCAACGGCAGCTTTCATTCCCAAATCTTGTTCGATTATTATCAACTTTGGTGTTGCGCACATACATCTAATGAATTGCTTAAAAAGCCATGCAAACGAATCTGCATCATCCTTCAAAATTAATCTTGCAGCAAACGTCATTGGACTTCCATGATTGTCTTTACTGGTGAACGGCGCAAATATCATGCAATACCTGCGTATATGAACAAATTGACTTATATATATCTTTACATTTTACTTTAAAATAATGATAAAATAAACTGAAGTGTGCTGATAATATACTCATTATATAATGATGTTGTTTTTAAAAACTTATAAAAAAATCATGCTGTAATGATAATACATTTGTTATATACTCATAATCTAATTTATATTTAATGATATTAATCACTATGCTAATCTGACATCCTGTACAGATGAAAATCATCAGGATATGCGGCTATTATGTAACATATATAATGATATTAAGATTTCATTATAATAAAACAACTGATTATATCATAAAGATCACAAAGTTTTACATATTGGTATAGTAGGTCGTGTCGAATGCAACTACATCGCCAAACATATTGAAATTTCTTCTGGACACAGGATCACACCAGAAAATACGTTTCAATTTGTCTTCAGCATCACCTCAAATTCATAGAAAAATCCAGCTGTTGTTTCTTTCTTCCTGCGTATCCATGGCAACAACATTTTTGCATCTGAACCTTTCACATATGCTTTCATGTCACGATTATAATTCCTTATTTCTACAACTGTACAACCAACACCGTCATACCCACCTAATAACTCATTCAATAACTTGAAAGTAAGAGTAGGCCCAATATTCGCATTGGCACAATCCATTATGAAATTTCTATGCACCTCATCAATTTTCCGATTTATAGACATGAATCTCTTATGACATTCTTCCACCATCGAATGATTGTGTTCCTCAACAAATTGATTCACAACATACCAAGATTCACCATCCTCCGCAACGAATTTAAATGCAATCCTAGTGCTGCAATCACATCTCTTTGATGCACGTCTACGTTTGTTACAAACTCCTTCTGGCACATGCGACACATCTAATTCATCTGTCCTTTTCTTACCTTCCCTACTACAAACAACATAAACCCAAGTAGATACATCATCCACTTTTTTCGAACCATGCCTGCGTGTGTCAAAACCAACTGAATGTGCATAGTTATCTTAGAACATCAACGCTTCGTCTAAGGACTTGAATTTTTGTCTAGTGTACGGCTTCAACTCCTTCTCACATACCGGAATAAATAAAACTACATGAATATATCATTAGTTGTATTTCCATGTTATCAGTATAATAACACAATCCATATCAATATTGATTTTTTTTCAAAAGTGTATGTCTTAAACTAATTCTCACATACCGAAAAAAAAATATAACTACATGAACATATCATTAGTTGTATTTGCACATTATCATTAAAATAATACAAACATATCAACACTGATTTTTTTTTTAAGTGTATGACTTAAACTCATTGTTTCAGTCTGCAAAAAATATAACTACATGAACATATCATTAGTAGTATTTCCAAGTTATCATTTAAATAATACAAACCGTATCAACATTGATTTTTTTTTAAGTGTATGACTTAAACTCATTGTGACATACCGAAATAAATATAACTATTTCAACATATCATTAGTCGTAATTCCATGTTATCATTAAATTAACACAAACATATCATAATTGAATTGTTTTTTCAGTTCATGGCTTCAATTCCTTGTCGCATGCCGGAATTCAATATAACTACATCAATATATCATTATATCGACTCCCAATATATCATTAAATCTATCCAACTTATA
>JAYDZE010553320.1:0-31843 GCA_034509125.1 Monilaria moniliformis | reverse complement strand
CCACATCATCAATTTAGAACACGTATGCGACACAACAACAATTTCATACACGTAGGCCACTGGAATATTTTGCCATGATACAATTGCGAAAATTGTTAAAGTTATGATATAATCGGCTGATTTTGAAACTTGCGGGATTGACCAGAAGTTGACCAAACTTGGTGATTTTTATGGCAATTTGCCCTTTTTTAAATTTCTAATTAAAGATTTTCAAAATACAATTTTATTTTACGATAGGAGCTTTTGAATAAAAATTTGGTAATTTATAGCCGCATGGGAGAGAGGGAGAGAGATACTTACAGTGAGAGCTATAAGTGCACAAATCAATCCAATTTTGGCTGCTTCACCAACATGTTGAGCTCCAAAATCGAGCTGATGAACTGAGATGGGATTGAGGCCGCCTCTGAGATGTTTGACGATCTTGACGCCGCGTTTATCGGCCTCCGTTAAGTAGACGATGAAGGTGGAAAGCATCACTGAGAAGAGCGGCGTCACCGCCGGTAACCAGAAAAGCTTCTTGTATCTTCTTCCCTGCACTTTCAACACCATATCATAATTAATTAATTAATTAATCCTCACTTAATAACACCTTAAAAATAGGTCCAGAAAGGATGTATTTCCGACTAATTGTGATTAACTTACGATGAAGCGGGAGGCTAGGATGAAGATCAGAAACGAACAGCCCAGGACGAAATTCAATGGATACCACTGTTGCAAAAATAATTAAACATATTTATCAATTTGAAGTACTTGAAAAAAGTAAATAGGTTAATATTAATTTATGACGCATTTTATTATTTATTTATGACCTCAATATTTAATTAATTTATGTTTTAAATATTCTGAGCCAAATTTGGAGCGGACGCAAGAAAAAAAAACCTAGTGAATGCTAAATTTTCTAAATTTTTATTTTGATATTTTAAAATGACAATTTTTTTTTACTATTTGATGGGAGTTATTTTTTTAAAAAATAAAATAATATTTGGTGGGGGGTAGCTCTACTTGGGGAACCACTGAGCCAAATTAATTATATCATTTTTGGAAGAGAAAAAAATAAGAAAACAAGATTACTTGGTGATGAAGGGCTTCGACTACAGCCGCGAAAACGGAGATGACGTCCGTTTTGGAGGTGAAATGGCTGATTCCGAGCAATCCCTTCAGCTGCTGCAGTCCGATAACTATGGCGCCGCCGCCCATGAATCCCACGATCGCAGCATGTGAGAGGAAATCGATGAGAAACCCCAACCTGAAAACGCCGAACATGGCCTGAAAGGCGCCGGTGAAGAAGGTGACGGTGAAGATGATCCGCCGGTACAATGCCGGGTCGGCTGCGGGATCCACCAGCTTCGAGACCATGGCGGAGAGGAGCAGCGAGACGATGGCAACGGGGCCGATGGCCAGCTCTCTTGAACTCCCCATTAGGGCGTAGATCAACGGCGGCACCACACTCGCGTCTGAGATAATCTTTTGTTAGTCGAGTTCCAGTCATTTACAAGGGTCAGTGTGCACAACCCTAAGAGTATAATTAAAAGAAAAGGTAAGAAGATGGTGAGTTTTTTTTAATTTTTTGCTTACATAGTCCATATTGAGGGTCAAGCTTGGCTAGATTAGCATATCCAATACTCTGCACACAAAAAAACAAATTTCAAATATTAATGTATATTTCCAAGAAAATGAACATGCACGAACCCCTCTATTTTAGGTATGTATAAAATGACATCATTAATATATACCTGCGGAATGCAAAGGCTAGCGAGAGTCAAGCCTGCAAGGAGATCATTCTTGAACTTGGTGGCCTTGTAGTTTCTGCCCCATTTAAGTATCGGAAACAAGCCTTCTAGGATGACTAGAGGCTTGCTCCGACGAGGCTGTTGCCCAGATTTTGTTCCGAGCAGCATTGACTCTCTGACAGAGGCGTAGACCTGCCTCCACGGGGCGGGCGGGTCGGGAGAGCTGAGAAGCCATTTGGCCCTCTCCGATGCGGTTGCCCCTGCGGGGGCGGCCGCGGCGGCATCCACCTGCTGTAGCTCTATTGTGAAGTTTTCGGCAGGCGTGGTGGTGGCCATAGATAGTGTTAAATTGAAGTGTTTGGGTGAACCCAATGAGAGAGAGAAGATTCTCTAGAGCACTTTATATACAAACCCTTCATGGCGTGAGGGGCCTTGAAAGCGCCACGCTATTTAATTCTTTCAGTGTTTAATGTGGGCATAAAGTAAGGTCGGTATAATTAGATTTAGATGATATATATATATATTTTTTTTTTTTTTGCATGTAACAACATACTGATCATATAAAAAAACTGTAAGCACTAGAAAAGATTTGTGCCTAAAATAGTAAAAGATTTTGTGTCTGTTGACGAGTTTTAATTATTTTTGTGCTGCTTAATCACAAGTTTATGGAATTATTGACTTTTTAATGTTTCGAGGAAAAGGAGAATGATGGTAAAATCCTCTCTTATATTATGAGCAAGCATATTAAAATAGAAAGAATTATATTTAATTAGGTGCAGTTTGTATTATTTAAGACAATTTATCGTCTATTTGTGAGATATTATTTATTGCATAAATAAATGAACTATATGTGAGTTTAAGATTACCTAAAATAGTATATATTTCTTTATATAAATCTTAAATCCTAAATTATTATATTGTCATTTGTGAATTATCTGCGAATATAAAATAAGATCTTATATTAGAAGGTAACTGAAAATTTGAATTGCATTTGCACAGAATTTTGTATTGTGGCTTTGATTGACTGATTGTTGGATGTGATTCCAATAGCTTAGTGCGGATGCCGGCAATTAGTGTATATTAATTGTAAATCTTAATTACTAATTAATTTGTAATAGTTAACTGAGAGTTAATTATGATACAGTAATTTGAAATTAATGTATATTATTTCTCCATAATATTTATTAAATATAATAAAAATATAGTTAAAACTAATGCACTGTATATCTAGATGCACGACAACGTGTCTCTAATAAAATATTCGTGAATGACATTACAAAATTGATTTTCTTTTTTAATTACAAGTGGTTTAGATAAGAACAATTAAAACACTACACCGTGCGGGACTATTAAGCCGCATGCAGGCGGAACAACTACACCGCACGTATGCGGAACAAACAACTATGCATGCAGTCGGAACAACTACACCACCGTAAAATGAGAAAATACACCACACGCAAACGAGATTTGAACCCAATATCTATCACCTTTGTATGGTATGATATTTTTTAGGGAGCTTGTATTAATGAAAAAAAAAACTTTTGAAAAAAAAAACCGACAAACTATTTTATGAAAAGGTTTTGCCTTATTAGCCCCACAAATAATTAAACCTAACTAACATACTATAGTTCTATGGTGGTTTTTATTTTTCGCCAACTCTCCACTAGGGTCTTCTACCAAAAAATAATTGCAAGTTACTGTTCAATTTTATATTTCCTTCTATCCTTTTACACGACGACGTATCAAACTATCAAATGTAAGATTTCCCATAAATATCTATTTCTAATTAAAAATTATGAATCGATATAACATATTTATCTTTGTATAATTTACGATTATCATAAATAGGTGCATACAAAAGTTGACCTACGTCAATATAGGGCAGCCTTTCATAAGGTGATGGAATTTGGAGAGAAACATTCAATTGGAATGAAGAATTGTTCCAATGTCAAACCCATGGTCTAGTGGTTAAAAGCCATACACTTTATCAATTGTACTAGATTAATTAATTGATAAATTAAAGTAAAACGAAAAATCAAAATAAACATATAACTTATACAAATTGGGTTCCAATAAAAATATTTTATTTATGAAAACATTAAAATACTTGCACCGGATCAATAAATAATTTGAACTGAATCTATAAGTCATTTGCATTAATTGAACTTTAATGAATTTACATAACAAATTTGTTATATTTGGTGATTGTAGAATTCCAATGCCGTAACTTATACGTTCGATGCAAGTCATTACAGGTATAGGGTGGCTCGCTTTCACAAATAAGAAGGTTTTATTTTAATCCAACCCAATCATAACCAGTATAGACTGAAATATTTTGTTGGATCTTCAATTTTTGGGGACCAAAACCTCCCTTGCAATGAGAATATTTCAAAGCATAGTGCGTGGACTGTGTGTGTTCTGACAACATGATGGTCCAATATCTTGTGAAGGAAGCATTTTGATGGGCAATTCTTGCTTTCATTAGTGCCCTACTCTTTTTTCTGAATGCTTAAATCCACTAACCTTGGAAGTGTATGGGGCTTGGAATATATCTCTTTATTTTGTGTTGATGGGGGAAAAAAAAAAAACTCAACCAATTTAATTTATGATCATTCACCTCGATGAATCCTCTATATTTATCACACGAAGACTGAGTTGGTACAAAAATGAAATACGTAGTTTACGTATATTTGTCTCAATTTTAGGAATTCCATACAATATTCCGTCCTCATACAAATATAGATACAAAATCAAGAACATATGACCATTTCAAATCATAATTCTATAGCATTTCCCATCTACATGCATGCAAATTGTAACGATTTAATTTAATTGACAAAATTATTATTAGATGCCTACAAGAGGCATTCCTTCAACCTCGGATGGCTCCAATACCACAACAAATTGCAGTTGAACAATTTCCTCACTCCTTTTCAACGTATTGACACAGAAATATTGCTGCTTCCAACACTATTAATGAATACCCCAAAATCTTGAATTTCCCTTCCACTTTTCTGCAAAAAGCTGAAATGTTTGGAGAAATTTGATCAAGAAACCAAGAGGGTTTGTTGCGTTGTTCAAAGAAGCCAGAAAGATTTGATATTTGAAGCAACTTTCCACTCATCTCTCCAAATTGTTGAGGCCCATATATTTTTTTTTATTGATGAGTAAATCTTGAGTGCTTTTTTGGGGGCTTGATTTATCAGAGCACTATTGTTGGGTGAGAGCTAGAAGTCAGAAAAATGCTACCAATTTGTAGTGTTTCTTGAGGAAATTTTATGTTGCAGAATGGCCCTTTAAAGATGGAGTACTTATTTAGTGGCCCTTTTGCCCTTAGGTGGTGGGATGTGGGATTGCTATTCTAAAAGCCCTTCATTCACTTTGTATGGTGTTTGAACATTTTCTAGGTGAGAATTTATTATTTATCTATGATTAAGGTTGTGGTGTAGAATGTATAGTAGAAAGATGGGATAACTAGTTGATTCTTGAAAATTTTATATTGATAAAGTGTGTATTATATGGTTTTTCTTAATTTGATCAATGTTGAGTATTCTTTGTATCCTACTATCACATGTTGATTTTAAACTTTTAGTGCGAAACATAAGTTGTTGGACTTTGCCTGTTTGGACATGCTGCTCATTATCACTACTTGATGTATACAATTTTGTGCTGTAATAAGATTCCAACCTAATTCTAGGATGTTTCTAGAGATTCACATTGGGAATTCTTGCAGTGGAAGATCAGTGAGGGTTTAAGTCCTCTTCACAGAAAATATGAACCTCACGTTGTGTAATGATTATGGATTTTAAGTGTAAATTTTATTAATTAGGGTTCAAAAAGGCCAAGAAAATACAGCTATGTAGAGCTAAAAGAAGTTGCTAGTATGTAGAAAGTGTTGCAAGAATCTGAGATGCAAAAAAGGGTTTAAATCCCTTTTTAATTCAACAACTTTCATAAGCAAAATTTGGTGTATGGAAAAAGTGTGATTTTGAGCTATCTAAATGGGGCAAATTTTCTTGATTTTTTTTGTTGCATTGTATCAGGCCATGAATTCTACATTGGTAATCTCATTGCTGCATTTCTATTCTGTAGTCTGGAATCTTGATGGGAGATCCTAACAAAGAGCAAGAAGAAGAAATGGAGGCTATGGAGTCGACGTCTTCACGCCATCCCGTGCTGCCATACAAGGTTGGCATTCCTCCAAAGCAGAAGCTGTGGAAGGAGTTCTCTGCAACTCTCAAGGAGACGTTCTTCGCAGATGATCCTCTCCGCTCGTTCAAGGACCAATCAAGATCGCGCAAGTTCCTTCTAGGCATTGAGGCTGTCTTCCCGATTCTCTCATGGGGCAGAGGCTACAATCTTAGCAAATTCAGAGGGGATTTAGTGGCAGGACTCACCATTGCCACTCTCTGCATCCCTCAAGTATGTAGTAACTCATAAACGCGTTTTGCATTTGCTGATCTTCGTCGTTTGAATCGTTTTAGTCATGTTTTTGTTACTGATTTGCAAGAACAGGACATTGGCTATGCCAAGCTTGCAAATTTGGCTCCACAGTATGGCTTATGTGAGTGGCATTATTAGTCGAATTCATGCATTTTTTCTTCAAGATTCATGTGACTAACTTTGATTGTGAAGATTCAAGCTTCGTCCCACCTTTGATCTACGCATTGATGGGGAGCTCAAGGGATATAGCCATTGGGCCCGTTGCTGTTGTGTCGCTACTACTGGGGACTCTGCTTCAAGACGAGGTTGATCCCGTTGCCAACCCTGAGGTGTACCGTAAGCTGGCTTTCACAGCGACTTTCTTTGCTGGGATCACACAAGCTACTCTTGGCATTCTTAGGTATTAAAATTTCTATGGATTCCCGACTAAAAATAATCGATGCATCGAGATATCTATCTAATAACAGTTGAATGGGGTGTGTGTGTGTTGTGTGTGCAGATTGGGATTCTTGATAGACTTTCTCTCACATGCTGCCATAGTTGGATTCATGGGTGGTGCTGCTATAACTATTGCTCTACAACAGCTCAAGGGGTTTTTAGGCATAAAAAAGTTTACAAAGAATACAGATATCATTTCTGTAGTCAGCTCTATCTTGAGCTCAGCCCATCATGGAGTGAGCCCTCTCTCTCTCTATCTTCCTCTTTCTCTCTCTCTGTCTCTTGGTGAAGTGCAATTGCTTATGTGAGTTGTGTTTATGCAGTGGAATGTGCCTACTATTCTCATTGGAGCAAGTTTTCTGGTGTTTCTTCTATTAGCGAAGTATATTGTAAGATTTCACACTCGACTTCTAAGCTATGAATGAATGTCGTTAGTGTTTCTGATGCACGGCGCCTATGCAGGGGAAGAAGTACAAGAAGCTCTTCTGGATAGCTGCGATTTCTCCCCTCATCTCCGTGATCCTCTCCACCTTCATCGTCTACGTTAGCCACGCCGAGGAGAAAGGCGTGCAGATTGTAAGGCCTCTTTTCATTCGTTTCTATTGTGTAATGCTGAG
Source organism: Monilaria moniliformis (assembly GCA_034509125.1). Lineage (NCBI taxonomy): Eukaryota > Viridiplantae > Streptophyta > Magnoliopsida > Caryophyllales > Aizoaceae > Monilaria > Monilaria moniliformis. Next base: position 24,615 of record JAYDZE010553320.1, on the reverse strand, counting down.
GCCTTCGTCCTAAGGAACGCGTTCGTGTCGTTGGAAAACAGGTGAAACATATAGAGAGAGGCATAAATAGGCCTTCTGTTGATGAGATTTACTTCACTAAGGATTATGCCTTGAAAGGTCTTAGGATTGGGATAGTTGCTGGCATGGTTGCTTTGACAGTAAGTTTTTCTAGTTTTCTTTGAGATTTTTTATTTATTTATCTTTTTTGAAGATTGAATAACAAGAAATTTAGACCCTTTTGATCTCTTGATGTATTCTGTTTTGGGTTTTCTAGGAAGCTGTTGCCATTGGAAGAACTTTTGCTGCCATGAAAGATTATCAGATAGATGGAAACAAAGAAATGGTTGCTCTTGGAGCAATGAACATAGCCGGTTCAATGACGTCTTGCTACGTCACTACAGGTATCGACGTAGCCATATTTGATGAAATGAAATACGAGAAAGAATATATACCTTGTCTTTTGTAACGTTTTTGATCCATTGGCTCTGCTAGCAACTGCCTGGCATCTGTTCTCATTTTCCTTTAGAAGAGTTCATAGAACTTTCATTACTTATTTGATGTGTGACATTCGCCTACTTGCAGGTTCGTTTTCCCGGTCTGCGGTGAACTTCATGGCCGGATGCCAAACTGCAGTGTCGAACATAGTAATGTCCATCGTCGTGCTTCTCACACTCCTCTTCCTCACCCCCCTTTTCGAGTACACGCCAAACGCCATCCTCTCCTCCATCATAATCTCCGCCGTCATTGGCCTGATCGACTATGATGCCGCGATCTTGATATGGAAGATCGACAGGTTCGACTTCGTTGCCTGCATGGGGGCCTTTCTTGGCGTCGTGTTCATCTCCGTGGAGATCGGCCTCCTGATCGCGGTAAGGATTGGGGAAAAACTTGTCGTTTATAGGTCAACATGTCTCAAGTTTGAAAAACCGGGTAACCCTAATCGCGTGCTCGTCTTGACAGGTGTCGATTTCGTTCGCGAAGCTGCTGCTGCAAGTGACTAGGCCAAGAACAGCACTACTTGGAAAGATCCCTGGCACAAATGTGTATAGGAATATTCAGCAGTATCCAGAGGCAACTAAGGTTGAAGGAGTTCTCATTATAAGAGTTGATTCTGCTATTTACTTCTCGAATTCTAACTATATAAGAGAAAGGTAACTATATTTCTTCTTTTAGTTAGTATTATATCGGGTTACGAACTTGCTTTCAATACTCGGTCGCGTATTGTCAGGTCATGTATAGATTTTGGGCCAACTCTTTGGATGGTCTAGGCCCGTCCATCATGCGAATGTTTTCGGTGATGCGGGCCTACCTTTTGAAATTTTTGGGCCAGTCCGAGCCAACCCGATTTTTTTCAAAATTTGGATCCCGTACCGTGCTGGACTATATTTGACAGCTCTAATTGTACTGACTAATGCCATCAGACACACAAGCTTATAAATTTTGTGGTTTAAATACAATTGGACTGAACTCACTAGTTTGAATTGTTTTCAATATACTGTCGCGTATTTTCAACGAAATGGCACCGGTCAATGTAGTCAAACCCATTGCTCCCCAAATTGCATGCTTTACCACTTGTGCTTATATAACTTTAGAACGTTAAATACGACCTGCTTTCAATACCCTGTCGCGTATTATCAATAAAATGCATCGTCTTCCGCCTTCCGCAGGCTACTTAGGTGGCTAACAGATGAGGACGAGCTTCTCAGCGCCACCGGCCTCCCCAAAATCCAGTTCTTGATCGTAGAAATGTCGCGTAAGCAGACTCTTGGCATTCGTCTCAAAAGTTTTTTCTCATCATCGGAGTTGATCGATATGTTATGTTTGTTTTTCCGACGCTGCTGCAGCCGTCACCGACATCGACACGAGCGGGATCCACGCCCTCGAAGACCTGCACAGGAGCCTGCAGAAGAGATCAGTTCAGGTAACTGAGCTCAAATTGATAGAAAAAGTTGGGTCTAATTTTTGTGAATCATAATTTTTGGAACATCTTTTTTTATGTTTGAATAGCTTGTTCTTGCAAATCCTGGTCCAGTAGTGATGGATAAGTTACATGCATCCGACGTGGCAAATTTGATAGGTGAAGATAGGATTTTTCTGACAGTGGCTGATGCAGTTCAGACATGTTCATCCAAGTTTAGTGAAGAAGTCTAGAGAGAGAGTGAGAGAGTGACACTAATGTTGGGTGTCTAGGGCTGGAAATCGGTTTGTTTTCAGTTAACCGGTTAACTGAATAGCAGTTGGAAAAGTATATACCGAAAATCGAAACTAAATTTTTTGTGTAAGAATTGCGTCTTCTTTGATTTAAAGGTTGCTACAATGAATATTTGAGGCTCAAATATGCTTAAGTTGCCAACAAATGAGTGATATTTTTTCTTTTCTTTTTTATTTTTATGAGGAGAAGCAAACTAAAATCGAAAAATTCGAAATTTTTAGCCCCAGACATGTCTATTTTACCTATAGTTAGGCTGTTTTTTTAAAAAAAAATAATTTATTTTTATTTTTTTTATTTTAATCTTTGAATGAATGATTTGTAGTGTATGAAAAGTGGGCTAATTTGATAAACAACGTTTTGGACCTTTCAAAAAACAAAGTATATGGTCACTGGCAAAAAAATACAAGATAGGATAACTCAAATTCTTTTGTATAATAATTATTAAACTAATTGCGTATTATTTTTATAAATAAATACACAACAACACACTAAAATCAATGATTGTGTAATTTTTTTTTATTTTTTTATTGTGTAAAATAGAATTGCTCAAATATTGTGAATGACCAAAAACTAACAAATATTTAAGGTATCATTCATTATTGCGGGAGTGAGGTCTCTCTCACAACTTCAAAAAATGATTTATCAATAAAAAATAACAATAAAATTACTACTATAACAATGAGAGATTAGAAAAAAGGGTGCAGAATCGATGGCTCTGCAATCGTCATTTCGCTGTGTTTTTTCTCAATTGCAACGCTGCGCTTCTCTCCAGCGTTCAGTCTTGCCCAAATTCTCGACCCCATTTCAAAGAAATCTCTCTCTCCTCTTCTCCACTTCTCACAAATCTGCTACTATTCGCCCACTCGCCGCCGCCAAAGGTAACTCTCAGCTCACACCAACCGTTTCATGGTGAATTCTTGATTGTCGAGAGTAAAAAAGATTAATCTTTAAAGGCCAAACTCGGTTTTATGGACGATTGAGATTTTGTTTTGCGTCATGTCTGATTATTGACAAAAACCAAGCTAGAAAATTGTCTGTTTGATTGAGTGAAAGATTGAATCATGTAATGCCCCACAACGTATTGATTTTTGCATTATGTTATATTCTTGGAATTTTGTTAAATGGAATTCGATAAAGAGGAAAGGAAGAAAAGGTTTATTGATAGCTTATCTTTGATTTTCGGGGACAAGTTTCATTATTCTAGAATGTATTTATAGGAGCTATGGATATGTTATTTCTTGCTGAAAATGTTTGGCAGTCAAGGCAATACTATGTTTACATAAATATTTGATTTGTTGATAATAATAATAATAATAATAATACATTGGATATGCCTACTTCTCTCAGAAATCATAGATGCCATAAAAACTTGTGGAAGAACTAGTTTTTCTTGTTTCTGAAGTCATTGTCAATTTTTTTTTTCATTTTTAATTTTAATTTTAATTTTTATCATAGAGAACACATTAGTACTGAACAAAGATGAGAGGTTGGGGGTTGGAGAAGTGAGCAGTGCAGATCCAGTTCCGAGTTCGAGCACAATTGCTGCGATTGTGACTTCATTGGGTGGGCCACCCGGTGCGGTGGGGATTGTCAGGTTGTCTGGTCCTTTGGCGGTCTCTATAGCTGGGGAAGTTTTTAGACCAATGTCAAGAAAGAGGAGAAAAGGCGCTCGTTGGTGGCCTAATAGCCATGTTGTTGAGTACGGTGAGGTTTTGGATTCACATGGCAACCTCATTGATGAGGTACACATCGTGTTCTGATATCTATATATTGAGAGTGTGTGTGAGCGTGGATTAGCCATACTTTTGTAATGATATGAGTGTGTTTTGATTTTTTCAACTAGGTTTTGGTAGTTCCCATGTTGGCCCCAAAATCTTACACTCGCGAGGACGTAATTGAGCTTCAGTGCCACGGTAGTGAAGTGTGTCTGCGCCGTGTGTTAAGGGCTTGCCTAGATGCTGGAGCGAGGCTTGCAGAACCAGGTCGAATTCTTTCTTCATTTTATCTTAAAAAATTTCTCAACTAATATATGATCTGTGACTACATCCTTGATAATCACTGGTTTGGTTGCATATGGACTGACCAGTTGTGTCACTTCTTTTCAAATGACCCTCCTAGATTTTTGAATGAGTTGAAAAATTTATTGCCCTTTTTGTTTCTTGATATTATGAATGGAGTTGATATTTGCCCTTCAATATCTCAGGTGAATTCACTCTCCGGGCTTTTCTAAATGGCCGTCTCGATCTTTCTCAAGCTGAGAATGTGGGGAAACTTGTAACATCTAAGTCGATGGCTGCAGCAGATGCTGCATTGGCAGGATTACAGGTAACATTTCATATTTCATAGAATCCCTTGAGTTAATTTGGTTGAATTAGTGATTTTGGATCTTCTTCGTTCAAGTAGAGGCTCGTCATGGTTAGCATCTGAACAGCCTTGAATGTTCATATCCCGTTACAGGGAGGCTTCTCTTTCATGGTCAAATCATTAAGAGCTCAATGCATTGAGTTACTTACGGAGATTGAAGCCCGTCTAGATTTTGATGACGAGATGCCACCCCTTGACGTTAACCTAGTTACTGATAAGATACATAAGATGCTGCAAGAAGTAGATGGTGCTTTGGAAACTGCCAATTATGACAAGCTTCTGCAGTCGGGAGTTCAGGTATTTTATGGAAATAATAACCGGGATAGTTTTTATTTTCACACGAATGGAAATTGTTCATTAATTATTCATGAAATTGTTCACTGATCTTGTTCAGATTGCTATTGTTGGCCGACCTAATGTTGGAAAATCGAGCCTTCTTAATGCATGGAGCAAGGTATGATCCAGAAGCTTATTTTTTAGCATTGAATTGTTGTCACCGTAGTTTTTTTTACTCCGCTTTACTCATATTTCATTATCGCAATAATAGCATCCGAGTAAAGTAAAATCTTATCCTTCTTTTCCTTGATAGAAATTGATGAAAACTGTGAATGCACTAGACTTTATCCCTTTATGTCTATTTCTCTACTATGCCTGATCATGTAACGGTATATAAATTTTAGCATGCAGAGCGAGCGAGCAATTGTTACCAATATTGCGGGTACAACACGTGATGTGGTTGAAGCCAATGTTACTGTTGGCGGGATTCCCGTCACACTTCTTGATACAGCTGGTATAAGGGACACGGACGATGTGGTGGAAAAAATGGGTAAGTCTACCAGCAACAGTTTTCTACTGATAAAAGTTGTCAAAGTTCAATTGAATGGTAAAGAGTTGTGATGTTATTTATCAGCTAGATTTGTATAAGTTTCTTTAACTCCTTTATGAGTTTAATATTTTGAGTTAAGTGGTATATTCTCAACGATGCCGTTGTGTTTCCCCGGTTAAGAATCCCTAAAATATCGAAGTATTTACATGCCTTTTCTGTCCTTCTGTGTTATCCTATTTAATATCTTTAAACATTCCAATGTATTCATTTGCTCCGTACTCTGTTTTTTTAAGGTGTCGAGAGGTCCGAAGCTGTTGCTATGGGTGCCGATGTCATTCTTATGACAGTAAGTGCGGCTGAGGGGTGGACTTCCGAGGATGACAGACTTCTTGAGAGAATTCATAGCAATAAGGTATTGTGAACATTCTCTATTAGCCGCTTAACACAGACTCTCTCTCTCTCTCTCTCTCTCTCTCTCTCTCTATTTGGTGTGTCAATAGTGTTTCTTGAAGTAGCATTGGAGATAAACTAGCATTCCTTCACGCTGCATGTATGCTTAGTGTTTCTTTTTCACTCGTAAATACAGATTGCAACTTCATCTATTTCTCCAGTTGTTCTTGTGGTCAACAAAATCGACTGTGCTTCATCTTGTGCGTGGGTCGACACTCTCTCGAGATCTTTCAACAAGCACGTCTTCACCTGTGCCGTGACTGGTAAAGGGATCTCCAATTTGGAATCTGCAATAGTAGAGCTAGTTGGTCTGAATAAGATCCCTGCTGGGGGTCGCAAATGGACAGTAAATCAGGTCGGTTTTTGTCAAAAGTTTCATCCTCGTTTGCAACACCATTGTACATTACTTGGACCAGATTCTTGAAAAGATGGAAGATAAAGAACTACTAGAGCCCGTGTTCGTGCTCTATCCTTATTAATCTTGAATTTTCTGGTCATTATCAGAGGCAATGTGAGCAGCTCGTTCGGGCAAGGGAGGCGTTCGTGAGGCTGCAGTCGTCAATTGAGGAAGAGATCCCTCTTGATTTTTGGACGATTGATCTCAGAGACGCAGCCATGGCTCTTGCGCAGATAAGCGGAGAAGACATCTCAGAAGAAGTTTTGTCAAACATTTTCGGCAAATTCTGCATCGGTAAATAGTCGAGGTTCGAGGTTTTTATCTTAAAATCAAGAATTTAGAGACATATCTTTCATCACAAATGCATATCTTAGTCAGATCAGTTTGTCATATAGTCTTCATTTACGCGTTACTGCAATTGCTGAGATGAAAGCCTCAATCTTTGTTGTGATACTTTGCAAGAAAAGAATTCAAATAATGAACGAATTTTCTGTGATTTCACGGGCCGTGTTGCTTTGCCCTCATCTGGCTTCCCCAGCTCCCGTCTCTCTGCTCGTCTCTGTTACATGACCGTCTTCTCAGCTCCGAGAGCTGGCCTTCCCAGTTATACCTCGCTTCTGATCTAACTGTTTTCTGAGATTCTTGATCCAGCACGTTTGCATACGTCTTCTGCAACTCAATAAACATGCGTGTGGATTCTTCCCTCACGGACGGATCACACGCGTCGGGATGGTAACGGAGAGCCAGATTCCGGTATGCATTCTTCAACTGATCTGCGTCTGCCCTCGTAGTTTTAAGAGTCGATATCTCTTTGCATAAACTCTTTGCTATTAGTAGCCGTACAAGAAATAGGTCCGACTCTTCGCTGCCCCCGTAGACCTTCCTGATAGGAGAACGTTATATGACAGGTAACGCTCGTCATAGGGAAGGTGCCGATAGTGAAACGAAGTCGAGAATTTAGGTCGAAATACCATATTTGGACACGGTTTTGACCATCTCTAATTGAAGAAAATTAGCTTTGTTTTTTTTCAACATTTTTTTTTATATCATTTTTCAAGATCTTCGACGGTATATCCAAAACCTAGGGTTGGAGTTTATTGTGATAGTTGAATCTAACCTCGATTTCACCAAAGATGTCTTTCTTTCTTTTTTGAGGTCGAACTGCGGGTTCGACCTCTATATGAGGGTTAATTGCACCAAAATCCACAATATTTAAGCTAGTATGCCCGTTTTTGTAGTAGTGTATACCACGTCATAGTACGTGTCCACATGCTGGCCATGGCAGTTTCCGATGGCCGGGAAAACCGGCCGTGTTTAATTCAACCCTAAGAAAATTTGATCTTTTGGAATTCTTTGTCTACGACAAGTAAGATTAGATCGATTCGTAAATGCTTCTTGAAGTATTCAATGTCCCCGTAACATAACTTAGCGCATGTAATAAAATATGAGATTGAAACAAGTGATTAAGAAAGTATAAAACACTAAATTGGAATTAAAAAAAAAAATTCAACTACTCAATCACCCAAGCTGAAAAATTAAATCTAATTAACCCACCCTAATTAATTTACATTCAAGAATAATCTAAACACAAAACAAGATTGATTGGAGTCCCAATATAGTCCAATTTCATCCTTCATCAACGGCCTGCAAATGATTGAAATAATCTCCTTCACCAATCTGCAAATGAGCATCAACCTCATGGTATTTCCTAGGGTTATTTTGGAGTTGGCGTGGCCGATCGGCCAGTATCGAAGTATGTGCTCGAACGTGTCGTGTTGTGTCAAGACGAGCTTCTCTGAGTCCACATCGTTGCGCTCTAGGGTTTTCTTGATCGCCCAAGGGTATTTGGGGTCCGCTACCGGAGGCGAGTACACGTCCCGTATCGCCACCAGCACGCAGCCATGGCTGGCTCATCCCGGCTCGACGACTTCTCTTTCTCTCTCTTCTTCTTGTTCCTTGGTCGGAAGAAGTTGTGATAGAATATTTTCTTGGTGGAAGCTGGCCAGAGAAACATCGCACTGCACGTATTATTATGGTTGCATGGATTTCTACATGCAATAGTGGAAAGAGTTATGATAAAGTTTGGATGTAAGGAAATCATGTCTCTATTATTAATTCTCAGAGAAATTTTATTTGCTTACGAAAGATAAACTTTATTTTTATTACAATTTTTTAGTAAAATACGAAGTTGGAAAAAGGAGCCCCAACCTAAAATAGCAAAATTAATGACTAAAAAAGTTATTTTTTCTTCTTACATAAGCAATTTAGTTTCATAAAATAGTGAAAAATGAAAACCAGTCAACTTGTTAACAAACTTTTAGTTTTTTTTTTTCCCTTTTGTATAGGCAAATAAGGGCCATGGATTACAAAGGCTGAACAATCTATGCACAAATGTGACAAGACAAGTTCAGAATAGCACCCCTACAACAAATCAAATTTGTTAATTCCTCAACCCTAATAATAACCAAAAAAAGTGACATTTCAAAAAATGAAGTGCCTAACAATTTTCTTCTTTTTATTTTTTCCATGTAGGTCACCTTGGACCGGACAACTCGAAGGCGTGTAAATTTTCCGTCGAGTCGACGATCCAATCAGAAGTCGGGTGGGGAGCGAGTTCCACCTCCTGCCGGTGAACCTCCACCTTCTGCCATTCGTCCCATTTCTCGGCCAGCCCGTCGCCTTCTAGCATCCTCACCACTTCCGACATCTTGGGCCGGTCCATCGGGGAGCTCTGCGTGCAGAGGAGAGCGACCTGGATCAGCTGCTCGACTTCTGATTCGATGTAATTGCTCTGCAGATCAGGATCGACCAGCATTTCGAGCTTCTTCTCTTTTAGAAGCCCCTTGACCTGAAAATGGATGTATCGCACAACTTAGTGGTCGGAAACATTCAAGAGTTCTCGTTTGGGCAGTTCGTATAACTCATAGATGAAATCTCAAATCTCATAGATAGACACGCAACGAAACTGCCTAGCATCTTATATTGCTTGAGAATTAAGATGGGTCCTTTTATTGCAACATCTCATTGCATCTACGGATCATTGTCATGTATCAAGAAAATTCGAAAATTTACCGAATTTTGCTTATGAAAATTCTTGACTATATTCTATTACATGCACAATCTTACTATTTTCATGAAATTCCCATAAACAAAATTTGGTAGATTTTTCAATTTCCTTGATGCCAGCAAGCAACTGGAATTAAATGGAATAAGCAAGATAAAAGGACAAGTTATAGATAGATTATAGACATACGTATATGCTTTTCATCTAGCAAACCTAGAGAGAGAGAGAGAGAGAGTCATTAGACATAAATTTTCTTCTAAGTCTAGGTCAAATCATAGCTCGAACATAATGTTAGTACTTCATCAATAACACTAATATATTATAGCCAGCTTTAATCATTGATAAATTAATCATTTGACTATTCATTAATTATAACCAACTAATAATTGTTTTAACTGACATTACTATTTCATTCCTCTACAGTCACACTAGGGATGTCTAGTGAAGTATATACTTCTTATAATCTATCTATAAATTTTCCATCTTCACTCAAAATGCAACATTTTTACCTATCCATCTTAACTCTGAAATTCGAATCTAACGAATAAAAAGGAGATTACGTACCCAATCTAGCAACATGACATCATCGTCATTCGCAAGGCGAGCCAGATCGAAAGCCCTCTGCCCAGTTATCAGCTCAAGAAGCATAATCCCGTATCCGAAAACATCGGTTTTCTCAGATGATTTTCCCGTGGATAGGTACTCCGGAGCGATATGTCCGATGGTGCCACGAACAGCAGTTGTCACGTGGGTATCCTTATAATCCATAAGTTTAGCCAAACCAAAATCTCCGACAACTGCCTCGAACTCCTCATCTAGCAAGATGTTTGCAGCCTTGACGTCGCGATGAATGATCTTCGGGTCGCAGTGGTCATGCAAATACGACAAGCCCCGCGCAGATCCGAGAGCGATGCGCTTCCTAGTCGGCCAATCGAGCGGCGGCTCATTGGGTGGACGTTCTGCAACGGACGCAAATGGATGAGTTTCTTTAGCTTCTAACGACGCTAAAAACTAATCAACAAAAAATCATAGGTAGAAGGAACCTCGTAAACATGATGCAACGCTCCCATTAGCCATATATGGATAAACGAGCAACCGTTCTGTCGGAGTCATACAAAAGCCACGAAGTCTAAGAAGGTTCCGGTGCACGGCCATACTTATCATCTCGACCTCCGTTTGAAACTGAAGCTCTCCGCCGGGTGTCCTCTCCTCCTTGAGTCTTTTAACGGCGACGAGCGAGCCATCTGCGAGACGTCCTTTATATACCTTCCCAAAGCCACCTCTCCCCAAAATATTTTTGTTGCTGAAAGTGTCAGTCGCGACTTGCAGCTCTCGGAGAGAGAATCTCTTGAGCTGTCCGAGATGTACTTCGGGGTCCTCCTCGGCTGCAACGTAATCGGATAAGTTCACGAGAAACGACAAGATTATTCCATATTCATAACGTAACATTTTCGGATCAAATCACAGACCTGGTACATCGAAGAAATATTCCTGTGGTTTTCTCCGACGCCACCATGCAAAGGCGATTGCCGGTGCAGCAAATAGCAGAGCAGCGCCAGCGGCAACTCCACCAGCAATGGCTCCCGTTACACTATTTCCTCCTGCATTTACATAACGTAAGTAGGAATACAAGGCAACTCGATTTTATGAGGCCTATGGTGCATCCTCAGCAATTAGGTACAACTGTGCCCAATTAGGGCTTATTAATCACAATTAGGTTTAATTTCAGGATATTTCGTTACGATGTATGTAAGCATATGACTAGTGCATTAGTCGCAATATAGTTTAAAAAAGATCGAAAAGTCATCATCAAACATTGAAGTGGAAGAAAAATCGTGTTAAGAGACGCTGAATAAAGCTATGATATTAAACTAGGAATACCTGGTAATGAGATAGGGGGTGGTGGAATAAACGGAGGGGGAGGAGAAAACGGAGGTGATCCAGGGCATGGCCGTCCAGTGACGGGGCCGCACAGGTTCAAGTTATTTGCAAAACTGCAAACGCACATCATCCATGTCAGAAACCGATAGGAGAGAGAGCACTGGAAAACGTCATCTCAAATTAGTGCTAATAGATGTGTGATTGGAATACCTGATAGGCGTGAACAATGAGAAGGAGCCGTTATCCGGAACCACACCCGAAAGCTGGTTGTTTGATAAATCCCTGAAGGAATTTGTCACAACGCGATGATAATCACTACCCCGTTTCAAAAATGCACGTCAAGAACAGAAAATAAGTAATTTAGACCAACTCAGGACACTCACAGCACTTGTAGGGATGAGACGTTGGTCAATGACATAGGGATGGGACCCGTCAAGCTGTTGTTGTTAAGCCGGCTATCCTTACAAAAACATAACAGCAAATAATTAGATTCACGAGAGGTTGTGGAATAGAAACGAACTATTTGCTCGACTAGGAGAATTTTACTCACAGGAACCGCAGTTTCGACAGCTTCCCCAACGATTCAGGAATGGGACCCGTGAAACTGTTCAAGTACAGGTCCAGGCTCACCAAATTAGTCAGATTTCCGAGATCACCGGGAACTGGCCCGCTAATGTTGTTACTGTATAACTCCCTGTCACGTCATATGTATCAACAGAAACAACGTAAATGCAAATAGGATACAAAAATCTTTATACTAACACAGCACATTATGCATTGGTTTGAAATAAGAAACAAAAACGAGCAATTTACTTATGGCGATCCAGAAAATTATTGTCATTTCATGGCATCAAAATCCCATCATAATGCTTCTGCATTTCTCTTCCAAATCAATATTTTGAAATATAAGACAATACACTTCCAAATCAATAGTTGAAATACAATCATAAAAATAAAAATGTGGAGATAGAAGCAAACACGAAAGATAGGAAACGCCACAAACAATGCTTACAGGTACTGCAAATTCTTCAATAGGCCGAGTTGTGGGACCAATTGACCTGACAAAGCAGCATTCCCAAGATCACTGAAAACAGAGTCGATCCAAACAGATTAGACCAACGATCCGACTAGCATGAGATGAGGGGTAGTACAAACAGATTCTTACACTCTTATCACACTGTTATCGTTGTTGCAGGTGACGTGAAACCATGTACACGGGTTGACAAGGGTCGGGTCCCAGCTTTGTAGCACATTGTTAGGATCTTCTAAGTTTGTCCTAAGGCTATGCAAGGCATCACCTATTCAAACATGCCACGACCAGATTATATGCTACAAGTAAAACTGTCAACACACAACAGCTCGTTGGCAATACAGAATGCAGAAAGGTGTGCTCAAACACACATTTAGTGGTAAAATCTATACAAACATGAAATCAAGCATTTCCTAATACAATTTATAGGCTTCTAATCCCTAATAACATCTGCTTTGCAATCAATTTCCAACCACATTGCAAAATAGCCCTAGTTTCACAAGAGAAGGGTAAATCACAAAAACTGTCCAACAAGTTGCATATTTGCAAGAATAATCTCAAATTTCTTGCTTAACACATATCTGTAAAGGAACAAGTCACAAAATCATGGAAGAAATACAATCAATAATCCAATAAGGACATTTCACCACTAACATTTCAAGTATTGCTATAAACCAAAACTATACTATGAAATTTTCCATCTCACCTAGCAAAACAGCTGCATTCACAAACTAAAAGCCACAGCTTCCCAAACCAGAAATAGAAAAGCACATTCAAAGGAACAAATCAAGAATCCCCCAAAAATGAAAGACTGAACAAAAAAAAAAAAAAAAAACTTTTTCGAAAAAAAAGCACCCAATATTCGGTAAACATCTACATCAACGTATACAAACCTTCCATATTAGCATAAATATGCACCACCAAGATCAACCAAACCACCAGCGAAACCACGCTCCATCTCTCCATCAACTTCTTCATCATCCCCACATATACATACAAAAACTGTATCTGTAGCTAAAACCCACAACACCTGAGATCCAAATGGAGAAATCCACAGCATTTACAGAAAACCCACAAAAACCCAGATGCCATTATCCCTCATTCAGCCCAAAAGCTTCGATTTTTTTTTTTTACTTTTTCCGTTCAAGAAACCGATCACATCACACAACCTGGACTTTTGAAAACTCCAGAAATCGAAATGAGTTTTGTTTTTCCTGACTGTGTGTGTATAAATGTATACTTTAGTAGTCTTATACTTTCTCAACACTTTTAATAGCTCTCTGCAAACTTTTTTACCTCTGTACTTTGCTTTTTCGTTTTCTCTCTCTAGAGAATGGAAATCACCTCTCTCCCTCTCTCTCTCTCTGCAGTGAGAAGTGTGGAGGTGAGAGAGTGCGGGGTGTGTAGAATAATAATCGTTTTTTCTTTTTGGGCGCGTGTGTGAACTGTGCAGTGTTCGAGAGCTGCCCGAACCGGGGAGGGGGGGGGGGCTGCCCTGCCTGCCCATTTCCATAGCCTTGAACAGCTTCGCGCTCACAACTGTGATTGTCAGCCTACAGTTCTGTTTTTTTTTTTTTTAGCTCTTTTTTTATTTATAAATAATTTTTTGGAGAAATTCATAAATAAAATATTTTTCTTTCGGAAGACAAAATTCGAGAAATAGACAAAATTCATGTAAAACATCTAATTTTAAGCTAGTATTTTATTTTAGGGTTATTTATATATAATGATAATACTAATACTTATTTTCTAATTTACAATACGATTTATGAATCTTGGCAACAAAAAAGACATTATCTTTGCAATTTGTGCGGTTTACCTTATGGGTCGAAAATAAGAAATTAAAACTGACATATTTGTCAGAAAAATACATATGAACTAGTTGACTAGCCACTTAAACGATGCTATTGCAGGTGCATTTTTCGGAGAATCAATTCAATTTTAATTTGACCGAAATGTTTATAATTTGACCGAAAAAATCATATTGCATTATAGATCAAAGAATTAGTAAAAATGATGGAATAACTTTTCATACTTTTTATATATATAGATAGAGAAAAATTTAAACTTTTGGAAAAGATTCCATCCCCATCTCACATTATTTGGGGAATATATATAAATTCAAAAGGGCCATAACCTCGTGTGTTAATTAATTAAATATACCTAGTATGTATAAATATGGGGAGAATTATTCGACCTAAGAAAAAGTGTTACATTTCTCCAAATTTTCCACTCATGGAAAGTGATATTTTATCATTTATGAAATTTACAAATTCGAAATCAAATAGAAGTAGTGGAAAGTGAGGGGACACTTGAATCATAACCCCCTTCAAAGACAAGCACCTTTCAATATTCTTTTCTGCAGATATTAATTGTGGGGCAGGTTTATTTTTCATTTATGATTAATAGAAACAAAATCTAGTTTGGTTGCTGTCATTATTATTATTATTATTATTATTATTATTATTATTATTATTATTATTATTATTATTATAAAATAAAATATATGTAAATAGTAAAGTTAATATATTTCTGATAAAGGAATATAATTTGTACTAAAAAATACCTCTCATCCCTAACTATATCATCTCTTGGTATAACAACTAACCATAGGAAAAAAAATCTTTACATTCAACCTTGATGATACAATTGCCGCAATTACACTTACAATGTAAATAGTAAAGTTAATATATCTGATAAAAGTATAATTTGTACTAAAAAATACCTCTTATCCCTAACTATCATCTCTTAGTATAACAATTAACAATAGGAAAAAAAAAAATCTTTACATTCGACCTTGACGATACAATTGCCGCAATTACACTTACACCTAGCCCGGAAAAAAAATCTTACATCCAAATTTGACCACACAACTGTTGTAATTACACTTACACCTAGCTCTTCCGAACGAATATTCATGGCTCCGCCCCGAACTAAGAGTAAGCCAGAAGTGCATCCACCTAAGATCTAGCTAGGGTAAGATGGAGTGTGAAAATTGACGGTTCATGTTGTGTATCTTTTCATAGAAAGTGTTGTACAAATTTGATTTGATTTTATAATTATTAGAAGCTTTCTTGACTCTTTTAATCGTTGATGAACATCTTTATCTTTTGAAATTTGAAAAGTGAACGAAATTGAAGTGTTTAATATATATAGTATATACATTACATATGAAATTAATTTTCCAAAATAATTTATTAATCTCAAGGAGTATATAAAATAAATTGGCAGCCACGAAGCATGTGCCACCCCACCGTCAACTCAGGGCGCAATAACATTGAAAACATATATCCATATATAGATAAATTAAACTTGATATACTATATAATCTTTACCAAAAAATATTGATACATATACTACCTAATTTTATAAATTATTTGAGATACAAAATGAATATATATATCAGTGTAATATACTCAAATTAATAGTACAAAGACATGACTTCAAAATCCAAATAAATTGAAAAACTTAATCGCATCTCGACGAGGGTCGAACCAAATACCTCTCACTGAGAAGAGATTTTGGTGTCTCAATTTTATCACTTGTAATAACATGATATTATAAATTATAGATGTACATTTGTGACTGTGTTAGTGTGTGAGTGTGTGTTTGTGTTCCTTCTTTATATACAGACATACATATCCATCATCTTTATATACATACATACATATCAAACATATTTAAGCAGACACAGCTGCATTAAATTTCACACCACCTACTCATCCATAAATTTCAGACACAGAAAATTATATCACACAAAAATGGAGGTGAAATCCGAGGTTAAGGAGGAGAAGAAATGTAATGAAGACTACTTCTTTTTTCAAAATCCATGCAATTATTTTCAAGAATTCATGAGGGCTGTGCTCAACTGTCTAGGTTTCAATTACGACGGCGGCGACGGCGGAGATAGTAGTCAAGGCCAGGCGGATCCACCTTCCACCGCCGCGGATCCACCGGTGGCGCAGGCGGAGCGGGTGACGCCACCTAGGGCGCCGCCGCGGCCGATCATAAGTGGTGGCAGTGGCCCTCAGACCAACACCAACCCTAATTAGGTTTTTCACTTTGGTAAATCTTATGTAATTTGTTCTAGTTTTTTCTTTGTAAGCTCATGTTTTAGGGTTTTGTCTCTCCTACACAGTGTTCTAGGGTTTTGGAAGTTGATACTTGTTTTCTCTGTTTGTTGTTAGTGTGTGTAGTGTGTGTATATCAAGATTCTTCATGATATATGTCACTACATATATATATATATATATAATTAAATTAATTAATTAAGGTGTGATTATGTGTTGCTTTCTTGCCTATTGTGATGATTATGTGATGTATATATATATTTGATCATTGAATTTGAATGTTATTCATTATATCATATATATGTAAATTAATATAGTTTTGGTTTTGTGATTTTTGATGAATAATTGGTAGCATTCATTACCTGACATGAAATAGTTGTCATGACTTGAATGAATTTATTCATGAATGGGGAATGTGCCAGCTGCAATTTATTCACAGTTCATTTACGAAATTAAATTTTTATAATTATTAGTATATAAATCACCTGCAGATATTGCCATAGATTTTTGTAGTAAATTAATTGCAGTTCCATGAATCAGTTATACAGCCCTCGTTTAAAATATATATATAAAACTAGAATTGAAATACTAGATTATGATGGAGTACTAAATTTTGCGATACCACCCTAATTTTAAAAATAAAGTTAGGACATTTTTTATGCATATATAATATAAATTATTGCACACTCTTAATTAGAGATGTCAATTTAGTCCGAAGTTCATGGGTTCGTCCGATTAACCCGATAATTTGACATGGTTAGGACTGAAAAATTATAAGCCGAAAATAATCTCAACCCGAATGACCCTAAACAAATGGCACGCAATCTGATAGGGTTGGGCCGAAGATAGCACGAGCCCCATAGAGTCGACCAGAAAATTAGCGAGTTCTTATTATTTAGTTTTCAAATTTCATTACTTTAGTTTTTTCTAACTTTTGAAAGTTAGTATCAAAAGATTTTCTTTTCAAATATATGTAATAATGATTTTTGATTCAATATTAGAAAGTTACGTTCATCATTTCACTTTTTTTAAAAAAATTTACTATAATATTTAATATAAAATGTTTAAATTCAAAATTTAAAAACGATAATCATTTATGAAAAATGTATGTTCTTACTTTTCTAAAAGTTATAAAGAGTTTTGAGTTAAAGCGACATTCGTTTATGGATGTATTTTTTTATTAGAAATATATAATTATCAAGATTAATATATTAATTTAAAAAAATCTTAAATTTTTTGTTGAGTTCGTTAGCCCGATCAGTTAGCCAAAAACCCGATAGTTTAGGGTTATGATTGAGAATTTTTAAACAGAAAAAATCACAACCAAATGATCCGTAACCGAATAGCCCGACAATCTGAACAAGTTGGCCTGACTGACATCCCTATTCTTAACGTACGGAGGGAGTTTGGAATTTAGATGGTTCAATTCATAACTATGGAAATGGGCCGTATATTTTCTTCTTTAGCTGAGTTAATATTTTAATTTTGGCTCAATAATTAAAAGGTTTATAAATTGTAACCATGAAAAAGTTGTATCATTCTCATCGATTTGGACTAAACTCTCACATGTTTCGGCACTATTTTTTTCGGATATATATATTTCTAATATACTATTATTAAAACTATTTCCTTTAAATATTGTGACTTATACACTACTTGACATCTGCTCGGATTTGAACTCCTCCAAAAAAATACCTTTGATTAAATTGAATTCGAGCTAATTCATTGTAATTTTGATAACAAATAATGGATATTCATAAAATTGGGACTTTTATCATAAATTTTTCAATACACTGTCAATTCAAGTATATCTAATGCAATTTCATTTTTTTAGGAAAATATTTCAAAAAAAAGTTGAAAGTACTACATACAAATAATGGGCTGCAACGGTAACTAAGTTCCCCAAAAATGTCGATTATTATTAATATTATTATTATTATTAAACCAATTTGCAATCCGCAATAATTCTTCAAATAATAATGCCAATGTCCCACCATTACCCAATTCTACTTTGCTACTCATCACATTATCTAAAAAACAATAAACAATTAATACTGTCTTATTTAATTAATTTAGCTGCTGGATAAATCATAAATGAGTCCCAGTCGATTTAATTTTATTTACATAATATTTTTATTAATCAATTGCGCCGTACTAATATATAGTAGCTGGAAGCTTCAAGGTTCAACCTTTTTTACTCAGAAATGAAAAAGGAAAAAAAAGGAAAATTTTAATTACAAGATCCTTTCTTTGCTGTCGAGCTGATTAAGTTCATACCAGAAAAAGAACAAAAAAGGGGCCATCTTTTATCCGCTACGTCTCAATCCTCTGCTGCAAAACCTCCACATTCTTCTTTGAAAAGGAAAAAAAGGCAGCATTTATGGTTATGTTTGTAAAGCAAATTGCTTTTCAACAGCCCACGGAAAATATAAGAAAATATAATTGTGTTCATAGTTTTCTTGTGCAAGATTTAGAGTCTAACAAATCTTTCAGGTGCCACTATCTCCTTTCCACTTCCAAGATTTGTTTTTATTTATTTTCTTGTTTCAATTATGTCTATTGATGTAAAACTGGAGTGGGTTTTCTTCTTCTTGCTGTCTTTTGTCACTGGATGTTGCTTTTTGATAATTTTGAGT
Organism: Monilaria moniliformis; assembly: GCA_034509125.1. Lineage (NCBI taxonomy): Eukaryota > Viridiplantae > Streptophyta > Magnoliopsida > Caryophyllales > Aizoaceae > Monilaria > Monilaria moniliformis. The sequence continues at coordinate 5,685 of JAYDZE010553320.1, read as the reverse complement.
GTTTTGGCCTTTTGGGCTTGCTGGGAATTTTGGGGAAATTTGAGATTTTGCTTAAAGACTGTTGCTTTTGCTTTTTGTTGATGATCTTGATTGCTCTTCATTACATCCATCAAGAAAATGAGGTTAGGAATAATGAATGGTTGGGTTATTGCTATTTTTGTGGAATTTGCTGGTGGCATTCTTGTTTTTAAGCCCAAATTGGTTCAAATTAGTTAGATAACTAGTTTAGTTTGTTTATTGCTGAATTTAGAAAAATATCACTCTTTTACCAGCTTTTATCATTGAATTTCAGCCATTTTCTATCTGAAATTGGTTGAATTTCTTAACAAAAAGATAGGGAATGATTTGAAAACCATGGTTTTATTGGGTTCAATATTTGTAATTTTCGTAGGCCGATACAAGTTTATTTCTCAGAACAAAAAAATAAATAAAACTTTGTCAATGAACTTTCTATTGAGATACTCAAATATAAAAAGATATAGAGATAAAAAGGGTAAAAAGAGTATAGAAAGTATTTGTGTGAGATCTAATCTACAGAAATATAATCTGCAGAAATATAAAACATAGAATAATAAAAAAATGCTGTACCAAATATAAGAAGAGTGTCGCGCTCGAATCAAACAGTATCTTACTTGAGAAGGCTTTGTGGCAATTTTCTGTATCAATCTGCCTTTAAGTGTTCTAGTGAAGCAACTGATTATTAGGATACTAATAGAGTTTGAATGCTCGATCAGGATGAAGGATGATCAAATGATTGTTACTGCCTTAATTTAATCGAGACTTAAGAGTTAAAAACATATCAATTTGGATTTCCATCTTGAAAGATTAATTTTTATGGTATTTGGTTGTGTGTGCTGAATCCGATTGCATAAAATGTTTATCATATCAGTAAGCGGACATGCTTGGCTCGACCTTTTCTACTAGGAAAATGATATATTTTCTTTTCATGAGTATACTATGACTTATGCCTACTGAGTGGATCTCATAGTATGAGTACTATTGTTGGATATTTTATGTGTTTTGTGAAAGAATCGGAGTTTTTTTTCTTCCCGAAATATCAGCTCAGGAATAAGCATTCCAATGAAATACTTTTGCATATATCTGTCTTAGGTAGCTGCTTATGAGGAACTAGTCGCCACGTGTGTATGTGAAGGCGAAGTCCCGTTATTTCGTGAGCATGGATAAAGGTTCCCCCGACTGCCCATACCCTGGTTGCTTCTTTTGCGTCATGAAAGAAGGGAATCCAAGCAAGCGTAGAGCGAGTTTATTGAAATTCTTCCGAGATCTCCCGTCTCAAGACGATGACGGTCAAGTCCTCCCGATCAGCGGCCTTTGGAACACTGCCATGGCACACCCTAATGATCCTGAATTCATCGAGTTGGGGATTTTCGAATGCATGGCAGCGCTCATCTGGAAGGGCTTAAAGAACCGACGCTGGCTATCTCACGACCAGAACATTTACATCCCTTACTACGCAGCACATATAATCGGATCGTACACTATGAACATGGAGGAGTTTGCTGAGATGGCGGTGCACGCGGGAGTTATCCCGGCTTTGGTCGAGCTTCTGAGAGGGAGGCTAACTTGGGTCGAACAGCGAGTGGCGGTCCGAGCTTTAGGTCACTTAGCTACTTACGCTGCAACATTTCCCGCTGTAGCGAGCCATGGAGAGATCTTGGAGCTGTCGATGCAGCTGGCGGTGAGCTCTCTCGAGATCGTTTACACTCACTTTTACCAGTACGTTGACAGGAGGGTTAGTTACCACTGTGATCTCCTCACACGTGGTATGGGTGGCATTGAAATGGAGTCGAGGAAGGCCGAGGAGTGGGCTAGTCAGTTGCAGTGCTGGTCCCTTCAGCTCATCAATTGCTTTGCTTTCAAACCCGAGTTTCTTTTAACCATATGCAAGCCGGAGTTTCTTGTAAAGCTTCCCGGGATGTGGGGAGGGCTCGTTAACGAGAATTCACCGGCTGGGATTGGATTGTTGCGGACTATTTGCCATCATAAGTTTGGTAGAGGCCCGATTGCAAGCTCTCCCGGAGTTATAGATGCGTTGTGTAACATAGCACGATCATCAGACGACTGGCAATATATGGCCGTCGATTGCCTTCTTTGGTTGCTCCAAGATCCAAACACCTGTCATAAGGTAATTTGCTTTCTCCTAGTCATCTAAACATTGATGTTCTTCTAGGTTAATTGGTTAAAAATACACGAACTTTGCCCCGATTTTGGTTTTGCACAAGACTTTCAGATCATGTTCTCAATTATTTACAATTTTTTCCTGATTTCACTTTCCGGCTAAATTGAAGTCGACTTGGAAAATAATTGCATGACTCGGAAACGTAAAACAACATCGTTGGTTGCATCAAACAATGTAAAGTCCGCTTATTTGAGAACAAGTTTAAAAGTCGTGTGCGAAACCAAAATCGGGGAAAAGTTCGTATATTTCAAACCAATTAACCTATCCTCTTTTATACTTGCTGTTGATGCCCTATTGCTCTAACTAAGCAGGTTAGCGACAAAGTCGTGCCTACACTAATTGACCTTGCAGAAATATCGACGTTAGGGGATCATAAGAAGCTCGGGGATTCCATTGTTAGTGTTCTTGAAGAATGTTTGCAGTCGTCGGGAACGGGTAGAAACTTGATTAGTAGCCGCGCAAAGGAAGAGACAGAGGAACTCCTCGCTGCTCGACAAAGGCTAAAATGGGAAAAAAGTATGCCGAAAGAGGATCTTCATATCAAACATGCAGCTGCATTGGTGGTTAAACTCGAAGGGAACTCTCTGTTTTCATCCGGGGATATTTCTGGTGCTGCTTCAAAATATTCGGAAGCATTAGCATTGTGCCCGATGAGGTCTAAGAAAGAAAGGGTGGTGTTGTACAGTAACCGAGCTCAATGCCATCTTCTTCTGCAGCAGCCCTTGGTGGCGATTAGTGATGCCACTCGCGCGCTTTGTCTTCATAGTCCCGTCAACCGTCATGCTAGAAGCCTGTGGAGACGAGCACAGGCCTACGACATGCTTGGTTTGGCCAAAGAGAGCCTACTAGATGCTATTTTGTTCATAAACGAGTTCTCCCAATCGGCTGATCCGGATCTCTCCTTGAGGCAAAACAAAGTGCCCGATTATGCAGAACGCTTGGTCAAGAAACAGATGTGGGCTGCTTGGTTGTTTAGAGAGGCTTCTGTCAAACACGGAGGTGTACAATGTGAAGGCAATGCTGGTGACCACTGTGGCCAAGAGACGGACGATTCTGAATGGGAGACGGCCAGTGAGAGTGATATGGGAAACGACGTGAAGGATGACTTGGGTGGCGATTTTGAGAGGAAGGATAGGCATGTGAAAGCATCGATGAAAGGTAAATTCCCCGGTATTCTCGTTTAGTACATGCAACGACGAGTTATCTGCACGTTTGCTCCCTCATTTCTGCTTCTTGAGACATGAAAATAGGACTAGAATTCGTTTTGAACCGAACCAAATTTTGGAAAAGTGCAGATATGTAGCTAGCGCAAATGGGATTTTTTGCATGCCGAGGATGTAAGATGAGTTTTCGTCGATCCGTAGCCTCGATCCGGGCATAAGCACCGGTAGAAAACTTGGTCGTGAACTTTATGAGGATCATGAAAATCAAGAATTTGGTGGCATGTCTTTGTGGAGATGATGTGGAAGATTTTTTTTATTTTTTATTTTTTTTTTGGGTTTGTTGCATGATTTGTGTTTTGCAGTTTTCTTAAAGGGATTGGTAATGGTTTGTAAGTTTGTTAGTTATCTGTTAAGTGTTCATGTTTTATTTCTTGATCTATTCTTTTTTGTTTCATTCAATGAATTGTGTATATATAGGTTTGAAGCCCTTGAGCAATTTGAGAATTCTTGTCAATGTTTGGCAGATTTTAGTTTCTCCTTCACCAACTCTTGTTTGCTTCTATTGCATTTCTTAGTTATTCTTAAATTATTTTTTTAAAATTTAATAATACATAAGTAGAGTTCAGTTATACCCCTCTAATTAGGCTCGATCTATAACATGCTCCTATAATATACGTTTTATTTTGTTTTATTTCTTTTTAATATGTAATTTCTATTTGGGATATATGTCATGTAAATCGTAACTTTGCGTTGACTTGAAAAATTGCCAACATAAACAAATCATTCCACCAAATCCAATATCTGTTACTACATGCATAGCTGAAAAAAAGAAATACAATATATATAATAAATCAATAGATACACTCATATACAAACAGGTACAGTTGGAAGAAGGTAGTAGGATTGCTGCTCTGCTCGTGACATTGAAAAACTGATAACTGAACTAGGTGAGCTTTCGCCATAGACGACCTCGGGAAGCTGACAGGGCCTTCAGTTTGGGGAAGACGAAGCCCGCCTTTGGAGGATTGCCATCAACGAGAGAGTTTTCGTAGATTTCTCTGCACTCTTGAACAACCTGTTCCACAGAAAAAGCAACATTAACCTAGTAAGGAAATGAATCCGGTTGCTCGTCTTGGAATGATGGAGAAAGCTCATATAAGCTGGATTGGTGTTGTTTAGCTCAATTTTGCTTACCTCTTTCGCATCTCTCCTTGGTATGCCTTCTCGTAAGCTCACCAACTTGTCGACCACTTCTGGCTGCAGTGTCGAAAGCGTTGACATGAGCATAGAGACTACAAGCGAGTATATGCTGCAAGCATTAGTATATATAGATAGCGCTTACAGGACAGTCTGGTTGATGTTCAAGGATATTTGTGTACACGAGCGTGAAAGAATCTGGGCTCTCTGCTGAAGCAAGTTCTCTCAAGTCAACCAGTACCCTTACTCTATTTTCGACTTGCTGCAACATATTATAGCATGTCATAAAATAAGTCGACCACATGAAAAAATCTCACAGATCCAATAATCATATATAACTTTGCTGTCACAGAATATTGGGTAGATGTTGAGCAAAATCAAGATTCATACCACTGAATATGTAAATGAGATGGTGAGCTAATATCCCTAAGACCATTGAGTTGTGCCATTTAATTTCACTCAGAGTTTCGGAGATGCATTTAAGTTCTTTTTTTTTTCTTCGAATATTGAATCTACTTACTGCATGATATGTGTAGGTCTATAAACTACAAATGAGAATAAGGAATGTAAGAGTGGTCCTCATATGTGTTGATTTTATGCATTTAATCCTTTACATGAGAACTGCTTATTCAAGTTGCAGAAAAACTTACAGAAATGCTAATATACTCGCGGAAAAAGTCCATGAGAACCTCTTCGTCTAGTTTCATCCTTTCAATTGTCTCTTCTTTAATGTAATTTTTCTGCAGAGCAGACACAATTGAGTTAAATCTACAGAATGATACGACCAGACTGTGAACAGTCTATTCTCTATATGAAATGTTCCCATGATAGCAACCTGTACAAGCATATGGTCAACATAGACAACAATACTTTCTTCCACACAGGCCTCAACAAATCGCCTAAATGATCTTTCTTCAATGTACCTTCGCATACGATGACAAACAATGAGACAGAAAATGATTGCATAGTTGAGAAATATAAGAAGTGAATTACTGTATTTGCACGTATTCAGGCTCATTTAAATAGCATTTCAGTATCTTACATTTTGACGTCTGTAAAGTAATCACCAAATGTTGCAACTAGGTACTCAGTTACCTGTCCTTCCAGCCAATCTGAAATAAGAAC